>JAUDYJ010000008.1:22247645-22332645 GCA_030761175.1 Masticophis lateralis
CCTCCCCTTCCCTTCCCTTCCCTTCCCTTCCCTTCCCTTCCCCTCTCTCCTCTCCTCCCCTCCCCTCCCCTCCCCTCCCTTCCTCTCCTCTCCTCTCCTCTCCTCTCCTCTCCTCTCCTCTCCTCTCCTCTCCTCTCCTCTCCTCTCCTCTCCTCTCCTCTCCTCTCCTCTCCTCTCCCCTCCCCTCCCCTTCCCTCCCCTCCTCTCCTCTTCTCTCCTACCCTACCCTACCCTACCCTACCCTACCCTATCCCATTCTATTCCCCGTTCCCCTTCATGTCACCTCAATTTTTACAGGGATCTCAGATGTGGAAAGTTAATTTGCACATATCCCTACAACACTCCTTATACTAAAATTAACGTCCCCGTCCTGTATATGCCGGTGAAGAATGTTGTCTGCGTTTCATTGGACCTTAAACATCCAGAAGGCACACCTGACCCTATGATGGTGAAAGAGGGTACAAAATGTGGACCTGCTAAGGTAAGGAAAACAACCTGGATCAGGATGATGACAGTGATGTTTTTAAGTAATACTAATCCTGTAGTAGGCAATATAACATGTTGGTAGGAGAACCATCTGGAGAAAGGCAGATGATCAGTATAGATCAATAATATTGATCAACAATAATGGGTAATGCTTTCTGACACATAATGAGAGAGAGAAAGAGACAGAATGAAAGAGAGAATCAGAGAGAGAGAGAGAGAGAGAGAGAATCAGAGAGAGAAAGAGAGAGAAAGAGACAGAGAGAGAGAGAAAGAAAAAGAGAATGATAGAGAGAGAGAGAGAGACAGAGAGAAAGACAGAGAGAAAGAGACAGAGAGAGAATGAGAGAGAATAATTGGGAGAGAGAGAAAGAGAGAGGGGGAGAGAGAATGAGAGAGAAAGAGTGGGGGAGAGAAAGAAAGAGAAAGAGAAAGAGAGAGAGAAAGAGAGAGGAGGGAGAGTGCCTGAAGGACCCCATCCCGTCACTGGCAGTCCAGGCACTTCAGCAAGTGGCACACTGGATTCGGATTAGTGGTCCGCGGGATTTAAAATTATGAACTTGGTGGTCCAAAAGGTTGGGGACCCCTGCTCTAAAAGGATGCAAACGACCAGCTGTCTGCAAGGAATATAAATCCTTCCATTCTCCACTATTCTGTCAGAGCTGAAGAAGCTTCTTGGAGAAGAAGTGAAACACCTTCAGAAGAAAAAAGAAGAAACTCCAGGTGCCTCCTGAAAAAGCACCTTTGAGACAAGTTGTCATGATGAGTTTCGATCAAGTCACCATCTCTCTGCTGTACCTCACAGTGTTATGATGGAGAAAAATGAGAGCAGGGAAGGCTTTGTGCAATGCCTTAACCTCCCGGAGGAAATGCAGCACATCCATCTAACTATCCAATAAATGAAGCTTTTTGAAAAGCCTTTCGTGTTTTAAAACCTAAAAAAATTATATATATATATATATATATTGTTCCTTGTAGATTTGCCTCAGACAAAAATGTGAAAACTATGGCAACTTGAAGTATGATTGTAACTCTGCGAAAAAATGCTCAGGACATGGGGTAAGTAAAAAAGGAAAAAAAAGATTTCCCATTATTATTATTATTATTATTTTTTAAAAAGGGGGAGTTTCTTTCTTTCTTGAGCCAAAAGAGGAGAGGAAAGCATCTTGGGCGTAAAAAAAAAGTCAATTTGGAATTGGAGACCAGTTTGGCCTAGTTCATAGCAGAGCGTTTCAGCAGGTTCTGACCAGTTCTGGAGAACTGGTAGCGGAAATTTTGAGTCGTTCGGAGAACCGATAGTAAAAAATTCTGACTGGCCCCGCCCACATCTATTCTCTGCCTCCCGAGTCCCAGCTGATCGGGAGGAAATGGGGATTTTGCAGTAACCTTCCCCTGGATTGGGGAGGGAATGGAGATTTTACAGGATCCTTCCCTTGCCACGCCCACCAAGCCATGCCATGCCACGCCACACCCACTAAGCCACACCCATAGAACTGGTAGTAAAAAATTTTGAAACCCACCACTGGTGCATAGGTTCCATAGATTCACCATCACAGGTCTAGTGCAATGTTTTTCATCCTGGAGCATGAGGATGCTGCCATGACTGCAAGTGTGAAAACCAGTCATAAATCAAAAACAGTCATTTTTCAATGCTATTGAATATTTGAATGGTCACTAAAGGAATAGTTGTAAGGTGTGGAATTCTATTCTATTCCATTCCATTCCATTCCATTCCATTCCATTCCATTCCATTCCATTCCATTCCATTTTCTTTCCAGTCTTCATCCCTTTGTTATGTTGTGTTGTGTTGCGTTGTGATGTGATGTGATGTTAGGATCTGATTTGTTCCATTCCGCTCCATTCCATATTCTATTCTGTTCTGTTCTGTTCTGTTCTGTTCCGTTCTTATCCTTTCCATTCCATATTCTATTTCATTCCCTATTCTGTTCTGTTCCATTCCATTCCGTTCCTTTCCTTTCCTTTCCTTTCCTTTCCTTTCCTTTCCTTTCCTTTCCTTTCCTTTCCTTTCCTTTCCTTTCCTTTCCTTTCCTTTCCATTCCATATTCTATTTCATTCCCTATTCTGTTCTGTTCCATTCCATTCCGTTCCTTTCCTTTCCTTTCCTTTCCTTTCCTTTCCTTTCCTTTCCTTTCCTTTCCTTTCCTTTCCTTTCCTTTCCTTTCCTTTCCTTTCCTTTCCTTTCCTTTCCATTCCATATTATATTTCATTCCATATTCTGTTCCTTTCCTTTCCTTTCCTTTCCTTTCCTTTCCTTTCCTTTCCTTTCCTTTCCTTTCCTTTCCTTTCCTTTCCTTTCCTTTCCATTCCATTCCATTCCATTCCATTCCATTCCATTCCTTTCCCTTCCATATTCTATTTCATTCCATATTCTGTTCTATCCTGTTCTGTTCTGTTCTGTTCCTTTCCTTTCTATTCCATATTCTATTTCATTCCATATTCTATTCTGTTCTATTCCAGTCTGTTCCATTCCGTTCCGTTCATTCTATTCTTTTCTGTCCCATTCCATTCCATTCCATTCCACTTGCCAAAAGCATCCTCCCATTTGGAAACACCCGACCGCAAGATTTAAACCCATTCAGGTTTTTCTCTGATTGATTTTTTCCAGGTATGTAACAACAAAAGAAATTGCCACTGTGACCCAGGCTGGACTCCTCCAGACTGCCGGATAAAAGGAAGCCCCATGGGAGGAAGTATTGACAGCGGACTTCGCTATCTGGATTTGGGTCAGTCAGGGGTTTTTTTTTTTCCTTTTAATTTGATTTATATGCCGCCCTTCTCCAGAGACTCAGGGTGGCTTCCAATGCGTTAAGCAATAGCTTTCATACTTTTGTATATTTTATACAAAGTCGGCTTATTGCCCCCACAAACTGGGTCCTCATTTCACCTACCTTAGAAAGGATGGAAGGCTGAGTCGACCTTGAGCCTGGGGAGATTCAAACTTACAGTAATTGCAGACAGCTGGTGTTAGTCACAATGCTTTAGTCTGCTGAGCCACCAGGCTCTGGTAGCTCAGTTGTATCCTACAGGAACGTTCTCCAGCCAAACCAATCAATCAATCAATCCAGCCCTTTGAATGAGCGGAGGCCTCCCCCCTTATTTCTTTTAAATGTATGACCCCAGGACACTTCAAAGACCACACACACACACACACATATATATATATGTATGTCTTTGGTTATTTGGGTCTTCTCTCACGTAAAATTGGAAGTGTCTTGGTGACGTTTCGACGAAGTCTCATTCGTCATCTTCAGGCTGGTGTTCTCGGCTTCGTGCTTCTAGGAGCAATGTGAGATTGCAGTTGACTCTTCCTTTTAACTGCTAGTGGGGGTGTGAGCTGATTGGGTGGGAGCTTGGCTGTGTTCTGATTGGGTGGAGGTATGTTCTGATTGGTTAGGGGCTTGGCTGTGCTCTGATTGGCTGGGGGGTTGGTTGTGCTCTGATTGGCTGGGGGTGTGTTCTGTTTGGGTGGGGGCTTGGTTGTGCTCAGCTTAGTCTGAGTTGCAGGGGGATTTGAGCTGGTGAGCGGCGTTGTTGTTGTTTGGCTTCGTGTTTGTGGCAGTAAGAGCTCTTCATGGTGGGTGTCAGTCTGCTTCATGTATGGATTGGAGGGGTTTAAAGTGGCTAATGATGCAGTTGCGGTCTGGCATGGTTTGTATGTAGGTTATTCGGGTCTTCTCCCGCATAAAATTGGCAGTGTCTTGGCAACGTTTCGACGAAGTCTCATTCGTCATCTTCAGGCTGGTGTTCTCGGCTTCGTGCTTCCAGGAGCAATGTGATTGCAATGTGAAGGCCATTCAGTTTTGACGCAGATGACCTCTTCCTATCTAGATCTTGCAAAAAAGGCCAGAGAAGACACCATGAGGACATGGATCCTGCTTAGCATTTTTCTGTTCCTGCCCATTATTATTGGAAGCACCCTTCTGGCTGTCAGATGGAAACGTATCAAAAAATCTTGCTTCGAAGATGATGAACTGGACGAGGATTCCGAGTAAGTTACTTTGAACGGGGTTGGGCCTGCAAAACTTCCCAAAGGTTGCAATAATTTGAAGAAGGGAAGTCGGCCACCAGATAATGTACAACGGCAGAGGCATCTGCTGGGAAGGTCAAAAAAGTCAAGATGGCAGACACAATGCACATAAAAAGGGTGATTTATCTTCATGCTGTTCCCCCCCCCCCCCCAATATCATACAATGAATATATTAACTTCTACAAGTATTTCTTTTCTTCTACGTCCACATTGCAACGTTAAGTAAATGGCACAGTTGGAGCAACTTACATTTTAGGTTTCCTAATAGGTCAAAAATGCAAAATTAACTTAAACATGCTCTATTAAAATCATGTCCCTTCTTTAGTTGAATGGAACTGCTTAAGAAATCTGGCCTACATGTGTTTTTTTTTTTAATTATCACATTTTGGGGGCCAACATTTCTACCGATTTGGGCTAAAACCCAAAAGACCGATGAAGTGGAATAAACAAAAATGGCATCTTAGCAGTCAGGCTTACATTGAGAATTACAGAATAATTCTCTGAGAGAATTAGATCCTTCTGAGGATCTATTCGGCCCAGGAATTGATTTTTTGTAAAAAAACGTAGTTTTTTCACCCACAAGCTTTCTTCCTTTCCCTTCCCTGCATTCTGTGTGACTCCATGTAACGTAGAGCTGTTAATATTTGTTATCACATTGGTGTGATTGTTGTCCCCAATTCGGGTCTGAGCCTGATGCCGAAGCCAATGATGGACACCAGACACGAGCTGCAGGTTTTCTGATTAATTTTTATTGGAGTACTCCAAGGAAAAGGGCTGGCCAAAATGATCCAAGAACCAAGAACAAAGGATTAAGAAAGCTTTATATATTTTCACTAAAAGACAAGGCGGGATAATAAGAAAAACTATCTAATAAACATTTTAGTAATAATTCTACAATTTGTTCTAGTGGTCTCCAGCTGTCCCTATTCCTAAGCCTTGGCTAATGAATGCCCCAGGAGTTATCTAATACACATTTTATCGGCTGCAGGCCATCTGTATTCCTTATTGTTAGCTGAGGCCTGCAAGTTGTTTAACTCTTGTTACTTTTATCAGCTTTCTAACTACCCAGAATTGTTACAAGATTTACACATGCATATTTCCTGTAGATAAACGTTCTTTGTTTTTGCCAGACACACTCCCCAATAACAGGCTTCCTAATTTACTTTTAAGTGTGGGTCATGACCTGGCTTTATTTTAGCATACAGCCCTTCATAATGGTTAAGGCATCAGGCTAGAAACCAGGAGACTGTGAGTTCTAGTTCTACCTTTTGCACAAAACCACTGTCGGGTTTCGAGGTCGTCTGAAATAAATTGCATTTCAAACAAAGTCTTTGATGAAAATCTCTCATTTATTAAGCACGACATTCTAACTCCAACTCCATCGTAGCCAACACTGACTTCCTGACCCAAACCCCTCCCTTTCCTTTCCCCACCCCTCTGCACTCATTGGCCATCTTCCAAGTCACTCTACCCCTAATCTACTGCTCCAGCTTAAAGGAATTTCCCCCCTCCCATCCCATCTCCTAGGGCAGTGTTTCCCAAACTTGGGTATTTTAAGGTGCATGGACTTCAACTCCCAGAATTCCCCAGACAGTATGGCTGGTTGAGGAATGCTGGGAGTTGAAGTCCATACATCTTCAAAGGGTCAAGTTTGGGAAACACTGTCCTAGGGGATATTATCTCCAGGGAAAATAAGTAGGTAAAGAGTCAAACGTCCCTTTCCAGATGCCTCCGCTTCTCTTTCTTATGTCAGCACTAGAGTAAGTGCAGCTTGAAGTGCTGACAACCACCTGGGTGTCCTTAGGCCAGTCACTTTTTTTCAGCCCTGGCTGAAAAATGGCAAAGCTCTCCTGAAAAATCTTGCTAAGGAAACTTGTCCGGGCCTGTTTCTGAGAATCAGTCCTGATTGAATAGGGAAAAAAACAGGGGTGAAATTCAACTGGTTCTATCCGGATCGGGAGAACCGGTAGTGGCAGCTGCAGGAGGCTCCGCCCACCCATGTGGATGTCATGATGTCGCTTTTTTTGCGATGATTTTAAGCCTCTGCGTATAAACATTTGCGAACTGATAGGGACGGTAAGTGAATTTCACCCCTGGGGGAAAAAAATCCCAATCCATTTTTTAAAAGTTGAAAGTTAAAAGAATTGATTATAGCAAGAGACTATGAGTTCAAGTCTTGCCTTAGCCATGAAAACCGACTGGGTGACTTGGGGGCAGTCACTTTCTCTCAGCCCAACCCACCTCACAGGGTTGTTGCTGTGGGGAAAATAGCAGGAGGAAAGCGCATTGTATATATGTTTGCTGCCTTTGAGTTGTTTGTGAAAATAATAAAGGGGGGGGGATATAAATGCACGGAGGCATGAGAAACAATCTTGATTGATTTGACAACTCTAGCAAAATCTGACAATATGGTAAGAACAGGGATGGGATTCAGCCGGTTCTGACCGATTCAGGCAAACCGGATGTTAATTTTAATCTGGTTCGCTGAACCGGTTGTTCCAAGTACTGGCTGACCCCGCCCACATCGCCCCTCCCCTCCCCTCCCATGAGTCTCCATGTGGCCCGTTTTGGATGCCAGGTAAGTGCAAGGCGTGCATGGAGGCTCTGGAAGGACGAAAAACGGGCCTACTGGAAGTCTGGAAACAGGCCCATTTCTGGCGTCTGGAGGGCTTCCGGTGCCCTGGGGAGGCTGTTTTCGCCTTCTTGGAGGCTCCAGGAAAGCCTCCGGAGCCTGGGGAGGGCAATAATCTGGCCTACCGGAAGTACCAGAAGTCCAGAAATGGGCCCCTTTCTGGCCCCCGGAAGGCCTCCGGTGCCCTGGGAAGGTTGTTTTGCCCTCCTGGAGGCTCAAGGAAAGCCTCTGGAGCCTGGGGTGGGGAGGGGCAAAAACGCCTCCTGCCATGGTACAGGAGGCCGAGTAGCCAGCAGCTGGGCAACGAACTGGTTGCTGAAATTTTTCAATCCCACCCCTGGATAAGAGTATTTTCAAAACAAAAACAGAAGAATTGTTGGGTCACTTATATCAATCAAGACTCTCTTAAATCATCTTGACTACTGTTGCTTTCCAGGTCTTTTTCTAGATCAGAAGAGAGTAACACATCGGAAAAAACAAGGTAAGCCTCTAGAAAGCTGGGCAACCTCCTGCAATCTAGAACCCAATTTTTACCTCTGGCAAAGATGAGTTTATTTTGTAAGACCAGCGGCTGCTGTAGGCAAAGCTCTCTTTTTTTTGCTGTTCTGTTTTAATTCTAAAAAGACAGAAATGAAGGATTTGTTGTGGCCTGCCAGCAGCCAACGGATCTGGCAGCAGATTCGGACAGTGAGGAGGTTGGGGAGGAACATGGGCCAGTCCTGGAGTCTGGGGAAGGCTCTGATGAGGGCTCTTCGTCGGAGGCAGAGAGGGGACCAGGGCCGTCTGGCAGTTGTCAGCTGCCTTCAGAATCGGACATCAGTGAGGCAGAAGAACAGCTGGAGCCTGTTCCCAGTGTGCATTGCCAGGAGAAGGGAACAGCTGAGGAACAAGGGTTGACTCAGGAGTAAAGCCACAGGTGGACAGTGAACGGCCCCTCCTATAGGGAATAGAGAGGAGAGAAGGGGAGGGGAGTTTGCAGGAGGCAATTAGTTCATTCGGGTGAAGATCTGTTCCTGCATTCTTGCCAAGTATTGTCGGTTACAGTGTGGAGTCTGAAAGATATCGGCCACTCTCCAAACCTGATAAAGGTCGGTAATGGTGAATTGTAACCCTATCTCGAAAGACTGTGAGAGAGGACTGTTGTGACCTAGGCCCAGGTAGTTATTATCAGACACAATCAGTGCTAAACAAACATATTTTATTAGAACAGCGGAGAATTACTTCATTCTCAGCTTAGTCCAAATTAAGTCCAAAACAAATTCTTCAGGAACAGTCCTTCGGCCTTATCACCAAACTTTGTCTGCCATGGCACCCTGCCAAAGGCTTTTCTTGGCAAAGCCCCGCGAAGTTGAGAAACGAGAAACAAATGTAGCAATGTTGCTTTCCTACAAAGAGCCCAAGAGCCGTTGTTGCTCTTTTAAGCCTTCTGGGACGGGCCAATCATCTCCTGGCCTTTCTCCTGAGTCGTCCCTTTTGCTTTAGCTGCTCTTGCCTTCTGGCAGCTCTTCGTGTGCGTGCACTAGGAACAGGCTCCTCCTGTTCCTCTGCCTCTCTGCTCTCCACCTCTGGACGCTCTGGAGTATGCGCATCGCTTTTTTCGATCCGCCTAAGAAAGGGATGTATGTTTCCCTCCCCCCACACCTTATTTTCAAACCCACAAAGCAAACACTTGTTGGATGGGTAATTCTCGTAATATTCTTTAACAAAGACTTATCTATTCCTTTTAAGTTTCAGCTAAACAGATCTGATGTGAGCGGAGGAAAATTACACAGCGGCTTTCCACGGAAGAAAAGAGAACGCAAGATCACTGCACGTTTATGTATATGTCATCTAATAAATCACGGTTTAAAGCACGAACGATTGACTTTCTAGGTTCCATTTTAGTATGGATATGGGAGTGGTGTGGTGGCCTAGAGGTGGAGCCCCCGCCTCACAATCGGGAGGCTGTGAGTTCAATCCTAAGTAGCGGCAGGTATTTTGTCTCTCTGGGCACAATGGGAATATATCTGCTGAACAAAACTCCGCACTGGCGACAGGAAAGGCATCCGGCCAATAAATATTCCATTCAGTTGCTCAGACTCCACCCCGCGAGGGATTATGAGGTTATTATGAAGTGTGGGTGACACACCTCAAATATTTTTGGGTCAACTTTTTTAAATTTACATTTTTTTTTAAAAAAAATAAAAAAACAAAACAGGAGAAGGAGAAGGAAAAAGGAGGAGGAAAAGGAGAGGAGGAAGAGGGAGAAGGAGAAGGAGGAGAAGAAAAGGAAGGAGGAGAGCAGGGGGGAGGAAAGAGGGGGAGGAGAAGGAGAAGGAGAAAGGAGGAAGAAAAGGAGAGGAGGGGGAGGAGAGGATGAAGGGGAGGAAGGAGGAGGAGAAAAGGAAGGAGGAGGAGAGGAGGGGAGGAGAAGAGGGGGGAAGGGGAGGAAGCAGGGGGAAGAGAAGAAGGAAAAAGGAGGAGGAGGAAAAGGAGAGGAAGAGGAAGAGGAAGAAGGAGGAGAAGAAAAGGAAGGAGCAGGAGAGGGAGGAGAAGGAGAAGGAAAAAGGAGGAGGAAAAGGAGAGGAGGAAGAGGGAGAAGGAGAAGGAGGAGAAGAAAAGGAAGGAGGAGAGCAGGGGGGAGGAAAGAGGAGAAGGAGAAGGAGAAAGGAGGAAGAAAAGGAGAGGAGGGGGAGGAGAGGATGAAGGGGAGGAAGGAGGAGGAGAAAAGGAAGGAGGAGGAGAGGAGAAGAGGGGGAAGGGGAGGAAGCAGGAGGAAGAGAAGAAGGAAAAAGGAGGAGGAGGAAAAGAAGAGGAAGAGGAAGAAGGAGGAGAAGAAAAGGAAGGAGGAGGAGAGGGAGGAGAAGGGAAAGGAAAAAGGAGGAGGAAAAAAATGAGAGGAGGAGGAAGGAGGAGAAGAAAAGGAAGGGGGAGGAAGCAGGGAGAAGAAAAGAAGAAGGAAAAAGGAGGAGGAGAGGATGAGGAAGGAGGAGAAGGAGAAGAAAAGGAAGGAGAAGAGGGGGAGGAAGCAGGGAGAAGAGAAGAAGAAGGAAAAAGAGGAAGAAAAGGAGAGGAGGAGGAGGAGAGGATGAGGAAGGAGGAGAAGAAAGGGAAGGAGAGGAGGGAGAGGAAGCAGAGAGAAAAAAAGAAGGAAAAAGGAGGAGGAAGAAAAGGAGAGGAGGAGGAAGGACGAGAAGGAGAAGAAAAGGAAGGAGAAGAGGGGGAGGAAGCAGGGAGAAGAAAAGCAGAAGGAAAAAGGAGGAGGAAGAAAAAGAGAGGAGGAGGAGGAGGGAGGAAGGGGTAAAATACGGACCCCGGATTCTTGGGGGCAACAGGCTGTCCCCGTAAACCGCTTCGAGAGCGCCCTAAAGCAGCGCCCAGCGGCGTCCAAGTCTTCAGGGCTGTTGCCTCTCTCGCTCTGCCCCGCGCGCCTTTCGCCGACCGGTTCCCGTTCGGAGCGGCCCGAGCGCGGCCGTGGAACTTCCAGGCGCGGAGCGAAGCGTCTCCGGCGGCCGCCGCCGAGTTCTCGGGCGCGTGGAAAGGTTCCCCCGCGCCCGTTAGCGGTTGCCCGTGGCCGCCGGCGCCGCCTGCCCGGGCGCCCGCCATGGCTCTGCTAACGCTGCTGCCCCTCGCCCTCCTGGCCGCCGCTGCCTCCTTCGTGGCCCCGCAGGGTGAGTCCTTTGGCCGCTCCTGTTTGCTTCACCCGTGGCAGTGGCTGGGTTTCCCTGGTCGAAGAGGACGGGGCTGGGGATGGGTGGGTGGGCTTTAAGACCCTAGTAACCCCCAGAGGTTATTGTGGTGGGGGGCTCATCAGCATCTTTTTATGGGGAAAGGGGTGATGGTCACCCTGGAGATGTGGATTCCAGCAAGCTTGAACAGCTGGGATAAAAACGCTACTTTTCTCCTCCTTCTCCCTCCCTCCCTCCCTCTCTCCCTTCCATATCCAAAATTATGTATATGTTGTGGGTATATACATAATTTCTCTCTCTCTCTCTCTCTCTCTCTCTCTCTCATATCTCTCTAGCTATTTATCTATCTATTTATCTATCTATCCTATCATCCATCTATCTATCTATCTATCTATCTATCTATCTATCTATCTATCTATCTATCTATCTATCTATCTATCTATCTCTTCTATCTATCATCCATCCATCAACCAACCAACCAACCAACCAATCCATCCAACTACCCACCCACCCTCCATTTATCTATCTATCTATCTATCTATCTATCTATCTATCTATCTATCTATATCTATCTATTTCTTCTATCATCCATCTATCATCTATTATCTCTATCTATCTATCTATCTATCTATCTATCTTTCTATCTATCTATCTATCTATCTATCTATCTATCTATCTATCTATCTCTTCTATCTATCATCCATCCATCCATCCATCAATCAACTAACCAACCAACCAACCAATCAACCCATCCATCTACCCACCCACCCATCATCTATCTATCTATCTATCTATCTATCTATCTATCTATCTATCTATCTATCTATCTATCTATCTATCTATCTATCTATCTCTTCTATCATCCATCTATCATCTATTATCTCTATCTATCTATCTATCTATCTATCTATCTATCTATCTATCTATCTATCTATCTATCTATCTCTTCTATCTTTCATCCATCCATCAATAAACAAACCAACCAACCAACCAACCAACCAACCAACCAACCAACCAATCAATCCATCTACCCACCTACCCACCCATCATCTATCTATCTATCTATCTATCTATCTATCTATCTATCTATCTATCTATCTATCTATCTATCATCCGTCCATCCATCCATCCAACAATCTGGGTCTTCATTTGACCCACCTCAGAAGGATGGAAGGCTGAGTCAACCTTGAGCCTGGTGAGATTTGAACTGCTAAATTACAATCAGCCAGCAGTCAGCAGAAATAGCCTGTAGTACCGCACTCTAACCACTGCGCCATCTTGGCTCTTACAAAGGAACTTTTGCTTGATTAGCAATGGGAATTTTGGGCTCACTTGCGGTTGTTAAGTCAAGAACTACTACCTGTATACATGATTATGAGACTCTTTCTCCTGCCTAGGGTCTCAGCGGTCATTTCTGCAGGTGATTGTTCCTCAGAGGAACCCAAGTCACATCACTGAAAATAAGGTATTTCTATGGATTGTTTTTTTCCTGGTCTGTTGTCAGTGTTGCTAACTGACCTCTCAATCTAATCCGGAGCGTTCAATCTTGACATCTTGAAGACTTGTGGCCTTCTGGTTGGGGAATTCTAGGAGTTGAAGTCTGTCAGAGCTGGTTGCAGAAATCAAATCCAGAAAGCACACACCGGCAGACTGATGCAGCAGGATTGATTAACTTCTCTTTATATACAGTATAACACATACACGTATTTTGTGTTTTGGGGCGGGGTGGGGCCTGCACCAAGGGAAGCTCATTCAGTTCCACTGTACACATATTTGTGCATTGACAATAAAGGTTTGATTTGATTTGATTTGAAAGTTCTGGGGTTTTGTTTACGGAGCCTGTGATGGGATGTCTTGCGTCCCTCTAAAAAGCATTTCCAGCCAGCAGTAAAAAAATTATTTTCAACCATACCTTCTTTACAGTTCCCGCTGCTTGAATTTTGGTTTGATTTTTAAAAAATGTTTTCATTATGGTTTATGCTGCTTGGATTTTGCGATATGAATAAAGCAATGGCAAATAATATCCCAACCCCTTTGGCTGTTTCAGGAGAGGATGGCGTTTGACATGAACATAGAAGGGGAATCCTTCTCAATTTATCTGAAGCAACAGTGAGTAAGGGAAACAACTGGGCACCTCTGCCCGTTTTGGAGTTAATTTATATTATTTATTTACTTATTTATTAGTTTGATTTATATGCCGCCCTTCTCCGAAGACTCGGGGCGTCTTACAATGCATTAAGCAATATATGCATATGCATTATATGTTTGCATAAATGCTTAAGGAATCAGGTAAACAGTTCAAGGCTTGCCTGGCCAAAGAAGAAGGAAATGATCTCAATTCGGGTCTGCGGAAGAAATACATTTATTTTCAAAAGTAAAATTTCCTGACACCTTGGTTGAAAAAAAAATCCTTTATTTTAAAATAAAATTTTTAAAAAATATTTTACAAACTTGGAATTCTGCATTCAGTTTTGGTCGCCAAGATTGTAAAAAAAGATGTTGATACTCTAGAAAGAGTGCAGAGAAGAGCAATAAAGAGGATTAGGGGACTGGAGGCTAAAACATATGAAAAACGGTTGCAGGAACTGGATATGTCTAGTTTAATGTAAAGAAGGACTAGGGGAGACATGATAGCAGTGTTCCAATCTCTCAGGGGCTGCCCCAAAGAAGAGGGAGTCAAGCTATTCTCCAAAGCACCTGAGGGCAGGACAAGAAGCAATGTATGGAAACTAATCGAGGAGAAAAGCAACTTAATTTCCTGACAGTTAAAACAATTAATCAGTGGAACAGCTTGCCTCCAGAAGTTGTGAATGTTCCAACACTGGAAATTTGTAAGAAGAGGTTGGATAACCATTTGTCTGAAGTGGTGTAGGGCTTCCTGCCTGGGCAGGCGGGTGGACTAGAAGACCTCCAAGGTCCCAATAACTCTGTTATTGTATATTCTAAAAGATAGCCACAGGGGAACAGGACAAAATATTAATGCAACTCTCAGTGGCTTGTAAATGTTGAAATAACAGCTGGTAAAAGGCACTGCTCAGGATGCAGTGGGACTTGGCCAAGAAGAAATATGTAGTATTTTCTTTTTTTTAAGTAGGTGACGTGATTAGAAGTTAGAATAAGAGATAGAAATAAGAGAAGGGGGAATCTTAGTGTATACACCTTTATATAGTTAAAATAAAAGCAGTAACAAGAGAAAACATGGAATAATTGAACAATGACAGATTGCAATTTAGTATAAATGTGTATCATTATTAGAATTATATAAGTTGATTGAATGTAATAACTATGATTAATTCTATTAGTTTTATTTGTATTAGAATGTATGACACCCATGTGCCACACCATTCACACATTGATATGTTTGTTAAAAAATTAAAAAAATTAAAAAACTTGAAAAAAGAAAGAAAGAAAGAGAAAGAAAGAAAATAAAGGAAGGAAGGAAGGAAGGAAGGAAGGAAGGAAGGAAGGAAGGAAGGAAGGAAGAAAGAAAGAAAGAAAGAAAGAAAGAAAGAAAGAAAGAAAGAAAGAAAGAAAGAAGTAGCCTAGGGATTCTGGAAATTTCAAGATCAAGTGTGTCTCCCAATCCAATTCATTCTTAGATATCTGATTATCCAGCTTTTTTGGGGGGGTGGGGTGGGGGCTAGTGGTCTCACTTGGAAAGTTGAGAATGTGTTGTGGGTCCTTTCCCAAAATAAACTCTGAAAGGACGTAGCCAGTTAGGAAAGCATAGATTTCCCAGAAGCTGCCACCTCCCTCTCGGCTTTTCTTCCTCCGTTTTTGTGGCCTGATGAGAGAATCTTCAAACAGGGCACTGAGTTGGAGCCATCAAACATTTTTATTTTTTGAGACAGCCGGTGGGTCCATTTCAGGAGTGATATTCAGAAGGTTCAGACAGGTTCTGGAGAACCTCTTCCTCCTCTTCCTCTTTCTCTTCCTCCTCTTCTTCTTCCTCTTCCTCTTCCTCTTCCTCCTCCTCTTCCTCTTCCTCCTCCTCTTCCTCCTCCTCCTCCTCCTCCTCTTCCTCTTCCTTCTCCTCTTCTTCCTCCTCTTCCTCCTCCTCCTCCTCCTCCTCCTCCTCCTCTTCCTCCTCCTTTGTGGCGAAGGTTGTTGAGAGTGTGGTTGCGAAACAGTTTCCCCAGCACCTGGATGAAGCGACATATCTAGATCCGTTCCAGTCGGGTTTCAGGCCCGGGTACAGCACGGAAACGGCATTGGTCGCGTTGGTTGATGATCTCTGGAGGGCTCGGGACAGGGGGTGCTCCTCTGTCCTGGTCCTGTTAGACCTCTCAGCGGCTTTTGATACCATCGACCATGGTATCATGCTGCACCGCTTGGTAGAGATGGGGGTGGGAGGCACTGTGTTGCGGTGGTTCTCCTCCTATCTCTCCGACCGGTCGCAGTCTGTGTTGGCAGGGGGGCAGAGGTCGACCCCGAGGCCCCTTATATGTGGGGTGCCACAAGGATCGGTCCTCTCGCCCCTCCTATTCAACATTTATGTGAAGCCGCTGGGTGAGATCATCCGTGGTTTTGGAGTGAAGTACCATCAGTACGCTGATGACACTCAGCTGTACATCTCCACCCCAGACCACCCCAACGATGCCCTTGAAGTGATGTCCCGGTGCCTGGAGGCCGTGCGGATCTGGATGGGGAGGAACAGGCTCAGGCTCAACCCATCCAAGATCGAGTGGCTGTGGTTTCCGACGTCCCGATATAGTCAGTTGGCACCATCACTGACTATTGGGGGCGAATCACTGGCCCCCACAGAGAGGGTTCGTAACTTGGGCGTCCTCCTGGATTCACGGCTGTCCTTGGAAGGGCATCTGACGGCCGTGGCCGGGAGGATTTTCTATCAGGTTCGCCTGATCCGCCAGTTACGTCCCTTTCTGGATCGGGACTCCTTGCTCACGGTCACTCACGCCCTTGTCACTTCCCATCTAGACTACTGTAATGCTCTCTACATGGGGCTCCCCTTGAGGAGCACCCGGAGGCTCCAACTGGCGCAGAGTGCGGCCGCGCGGGTGGTGATGGGAGCGACATGGCATTCCCATGTGACACCTCTCCTGCGCAAGCTGCACTGGCTCCCGGTGGTCTTCCGGGTGCGCTTCAAGGTCCTGGTTACTACCTTTAAAGCGCTCCATGGCTTAGGACCTGGGTACTTGCAGGACCGCCTACTACCACCAATAGCCTCCCACCGGCCAGTACGCTCTCATAGAGAGGGTCTCCTCTGGGTGCCGTCAGCCAAACAATGTCGGCTGGCAGCCCCCAGGGGGAGAGCTTTCTCTGTGGGGGCACCTACTATCTGGAATGAGCTCCCCCCAGAGATACAGAGGATCCCGGATCTGCCCACCTTCCGCTGCGCTCTTAAGACTTTTTTATTTCGCCAGGCGGGCCTGGCCTAACCACTCCCCGTTTTTAGTGTTAAATTTTAAAAACTTTTTAAATTATATTGGGGTGTTTTAATTCTGTCCGGGCCAAATTCATTTAATCTGTTTTTAGTTGGTTTTTAAATTTTGTACGTATGTATTTTTATTGTTGGCTTTACACCACCCTGAGTCCTTCGGGAGTAGGGCGGTATATAAATCCAATAAATCCTAAATCCTAAATCCTCCTCTTCCTCTTCCTCCTCCTCCTCCTCCTCTTCCTCTTCCTCTTCCTCTTCCTCCTCCTCCTCTTCTTCTTCTTCCTCTTCCTCCTCCTCCTCCTCTTCCTCTTTCTCCTCTTCTTCTTCTTTTTCCTCCTCCTCCTTCTCCTCCACACACCCCACTCTCTTCTAGCACTGATGATATTAGCTAGTTGGGTCATGAAATATCTGAAAGAAAATAGCCAAACTCAGAGAGCACCAAGGACCCACATCATTTTCTTTGATTCTCATTCTCAGTTGGATTTTATAATCTTTGATTTACCGGTTATTTATTTTCTTTTGGGTTCTAATTCCATATATCTATTGGGTTGTATCACGTAATGCGTCCTCTCTCTCTCTCTCTCTCTCTCTCTCTCTCTCTCACCTCCCTCTCTCCTTTGTCCTGGATCTGGTGCCTGTCTGCTTTTTTTTTTGTAGAGCCTTTATATCCAATTATTTCAGAGTTTATACATACAACAAAGATGATACGCCAGTGTCGTTTGTCCCTTCCAATCAGGTAAGCTTTCTCTGAGACGGGAAGTAAGAATTTTTATCTAACGCTTGTTTGATTCCACTAATCCACTGATTCGGAAAAACGGTCCCTTGATGATTTGAGTTTTAATTAATGCTGGATCATATCTGGATCATGACCAGATATGCGTTAATCTATTTTTTTAAAATTTGATTTATATGCCGCCCTTCTCTGGAGACTCAGGGCAGCTTACAATGCGTTAAGCAATAGCCTCCATACTTTTGTATATTTTATACAAAGTCAGCTTATTGCCCTCACAAACTGGGTCCTCAATTGACCTACCTTAGAAAGGATGGAAGTGTTGTGGCCCCGTCCTCTGAGCCTATCCCATTGGAGGAAGGAAGCTCTGAGCAGGAGGAAGAGGAGTCAGCCAGATCTCCCAGCCCCCCCACTCTGGCACCGTCTCAGGTGCCAGCTGAAAGAGAGCCAAGTAGTGGGGAAACAGGTGTCTCAGATGAGAGTGAGGGAGAGACGTCATTCCTGGACGCACGCCAAAGAAGGCGAGAGAAAAGATTACTGCAGCTGCGGCGTATGAGGAAATAGACCTGAGTCACTGGATTGGAGTCACAGGATCAATGAGTCACTGGACCACACCTAGAGCCTATCTATATAAGACAGGACGGTGGGTCAAGAAGTTTGTGACGAACAAAGCAAAACAAACATAGCAACCTCGTAGTCTTGGAAGCTAGATGAACGGCAAAGCTACGTAGGTGATTTTCTTGTTTGTGTAACCTAATAAAGTCCTTGGCAGACGGTGTGCATATCGCTGCCAAGGTTGAGATAAGAACTGTGGAGTGTGCCAAGTGATTCTTAACCCTCGGCTGGCTGTGTTTTTGTGGGTCTCTGAAGGGGGGGGACAGATCAGGAAGGCTGAGTCGACCTTGAGCCTGGTGAGGTTCGAGCTTACAGTAATTGCAGACAGCTGGTGTTAATCACAATACTTTTAGTCTGCTGAGCTACCAGGCTCTTTTTATTGGGACAATGTTAAAAAAAATACAACACAAAACCAAAAGTAAGAAAAAAGCTTTCCAACTAACAACAAAACAACAAACCAAGCTAAATATGTCCTTTTTAGGAAGTCCTCGACTTGCAAGGTTTATTTAGTGACCATTCAAAGTTACAACGCCACTGAAAAAAAGCAACCTAGGACCATTTTCCACATGTAAGTGTGGACTGTGGCAGCATTCCCACCTGATCAAAATTCAAACACTTGGCAGCTAATGATGGTTACACTGTCCTGGGGTTGTGTCATCTCCATTTTGTGACCTTTGGAGACCTGCAGAGTCTTCCTGGGGACCGGGGTGGGCAAAAACCGGACGTACGGAGGCTAAAAACTATTTTTTCCCTTGTTTTCCTCTTTGAAATCTTGATGTGTCTTATACTCCGGTGCATATTATAGTCTGAAAAATACAGGTCGTCTCATTGTGCCCAGAGAGAGAGAGAAATATCTACCTCTACCTAGGATCGAACTCACAACCTCCTAATTGTGAGGCTAGAGCTCCACCTCTAGGCCATTGCACCACTCCTCTATGCTACTTAGATGCCCCTCGTTAAACATAAACCTTCTTGCTTATTCTTTTTAGCGGGATTGCTATTATCAAGGCTACGTAGACGGTCACACGGATTCGATTGTGATGCTGAGTTCCTGCTCTGGGCTCAGGTGAGGTCAGGTAATTTCCTCCTGAGCAAACCACTCCTGTTCCTCAGCCCAACTCTTACTGCATTTTGTCCACTCCAACCCCCTGCTCAAACAGGAGATCTATACCAGGAGTTCCCAATCTGGGTGTGCGTGAGACGACATTCCAAGGGGGCACGAAAACTTGGGTTTAGCCGTTTCAAAATTATAGTGTATATGCATAATTATGGGCATATAATTATTTATTTTTGCAAGGGGTGCGAGAATATATCAAAAGGATTCTAAGGGTGTGGGGTATAGAAATGGTTGGGAACTTCTGTCCTATAGCATTTCAGACAAGTAACTGCCCAGTCTCTTCTCAAAAGCCTCCAGTGATGGGCACCCACAAGTTCTGTTCCACTGGTTAATCGTTCTCATGTTTTAGGAATAATGCTTGGTTTCCATATTTTTATTTTATTTTACTTTATTTTACTTTATTTTACTCCATTTTATGTTATTTTACTATATTTTACTTTATTTTATATTACTCCATTTTATTTCATTTTACTCCATTTTACTTTATTTTATTTTACTTTATTTTACTATATTTATTTTATTTTATTTTATTTATCATTTTGTTGTTTTATTTTATTATTTTATTATTTTATATTTTATTTTATTATTTATTATTTTGTCATTTAATTTAATTTTATTTATCATTTAATCATTTATTTTATTTTATCTTATTTTATCTTATTTTACTTTATTTTATTTTACTATATTTTACTATATTTTATTTTATTTATCATTTTGCTATTTTGTTATTTTATTTTACTTTATTTGTTATTTTATTTTATTTTATTTTACTTTATTTTACTCCATTTTATTTTATTTTACTATGTTATTTTGTTATTTTATTTTATTTTACTTTATTTTACTTTATTTTATTCTACTTTTTATTTTATTCTACTTTATTTTATTTTTAATTGTTATTTATTTAAGGCATCTTATAATCGGCCTTAGGCAGCTAGCATTACACCCACAGAGGGAAATCCAACCATCGGCTAAAGACTCGCCTTTTCAAATGTATTTCCCCTTCTTAAAAAAAAAAAAAAGAAATCAGCTTGGTAACGGTGCTTTATTAATTTTACATTTATTTATGCTTTTTCTGCCCTCCAGCGGGCTGATACAGATTCGGAACACCAGCTACGGAATTGAGCCAATCGAGTCAGCTTCTGGTTTCCACCATCTTGTTTTTCGGATAGATTACAATGATACGGGCCTTCAGTTTTCGAAGCAGAATTATTCCATTAAATGGACCACCACAGTATTTTCAAAGAAAGATCCAGCAAAACCAGTGAGCATTATTGTCTTCGTCGCTTTTAAAAAATCATAATTAGCCGCTCAGTTGGGTCATGGGCGAGACCAACGTGTCTCGTGTAACCTGGTTCGTATAATGGAGTAGAGTGGGTTAGTTTTAGAGTTAACTTCTTGAATAAACATCTGCTTGTCCATTTCCTGAAACTGGAAAAAGAGAGTTAATAGAGAGTTAAATCTACCCTTTGGATACCAGCAGAGGTGAAATCCTAGAGCGGTCTTACCCAAAAATGGAAGCCTTCTAGAAACTCCATCTTGCATTGTTGTATTTTTCACGTATCCCTCGTATCTGTGTGGGATAGAAGAAAGAGGAAATGGCTACTTTCATTGGACGGACCCCTCTCTGAATGGGTGATGTGGATATGCCAATGTAGCCACTGAACAGATCAGCCATACAGCCCATAGATTGTGGTGGCGCAGTGCTTAGAATGCAGTATTGCAGGCTAACTCTGCCCACTGCCAGCAGTATGATCCTGACTGGCTCAAGGGAGGTTTGAATCAGCCTTCTGTCCTTCCGAGGTCGGTAAAATGAGGACCCAGATTGTTGAGGGCAATATGCTGACATTTGTAAACCGCTTAGAGAGGACTGTAAAGCACTGTGAAGCGATATATAAGTCGAAGAGTTACTGCAGATCCTTCCTTCCTTCCTTCCTTCCTTCCTTCCTTCCCTCCCTCCCTCCCTCCCTCCCTCCTTCCTTCTTTCCCTCCCTCCCTCCCTCCCTCCCTCCCTCCTTCCCCTTCCCAGTGGCACAGCGGTTAGAATGCTGTATTGCAGGCTAACTCTGCCCACTGCCAGCAATTCGATCCTGACTGGCCAAGGTTAACTCGACTTTCCATCCTTCAAGGTCAGTAAAATGAGGAGCCAGATTGTTGGGGGCAAGAGGCTGGCTCTGTAAAGCGCTTAGGGAGGGCTTAAAGCACTGTGAAGTGGTATATAAATCTAAGTTCCTTCCTTCCTTTCCTCCCTCCCTCCTTTCTTTCTCTCCCTTCCCTTCCCTTCCCTTCCCTTCCCTCCCTCCTCCTTTTCTTTCTTGCCATGGTGGTGCAGTGGTTAGAATGCAGTATTGCAGGCTAACTCACTGCCCACTGCCAAGAGTTCAATCGTGACCGGCTCGAGGTTGACTCAGCCTTCCGTCCTTCTGAGGTTGGTAAAACGAGACCCATATTGTTGTGGGGGCAATTGGCTGACTCTGTAAACTTCTTAGAGAGGACTGTAAAGCACCATAAAGCGGCATATAAATCTATTGCAATTGCTTGTCCACTCTGACTCAGAGCACTTTCCAATACTGCTATTCCTCAACTTACGGCCATACACTAAGCAATTATTTGAAGTTACAACAGTACTAAAAAAGTGACTTAAGCTGGTCCTCACACTTACGACTGTCGCAGCCTCTGAGGCTCACATCATCAAAATTCCCGGTGCTCGGCAACTTGCATGTATTTACGATGATTACAGCATCCTGGGGTCATGTTATCTGTTACCGTTATTTCCCAGCTGGCTTCCAAACAAGCAAAGTTAGTGAGGGAGAAGCCAGATTCGCTCAAACGGCCACATGATTCATTTAACGACCGCAAGAATTTGCTTAAGAACCGTAACAAAAAAAAAAAGCTGTAAAGTTGGAACAATTCGCTTAACGACCAACTTGCTTAGCAACATAAATTCGGATCCCAATTACATTTGTTGTAAATCGAGGATTACCTGTATTGTTTCTTCCAGGGTTAACCACAGGGTGTCTTTTTTCAAAACCATTCTTTGTAGATATCGCTTGTTCATTCCGCATCCTGATCCCTTTGGTGATTTTCAGCAGATACACTGAAATCTGGCCTTTTTTCGGAGTGCTCTTTGACTCACTTGCCTGATCTCGCTATTTTTCTAGGCAGACCTTAATTACCCCTTTCTTCCCCCTAGACCAGGGTTGGCAACCTTAAACACTCGAAGAGCCACAAAGGTCTTAACCTTTGTCCCCCAATTCAATTATGGAACCGACCGAAAGTCCAGTTCCCCACCATAAAGTCTCCTCCTAGCACGGCATCCTTTTTCCTCTGCAGACCGGAAGTCCAGTTCTCCCACCATAGAGTCTCCTCCTAGCATGGTGTCCCTTTTTTCCTCTACCTGTCCTAACCGAAAGCCCTATCAATTGTGGAGCCGACCGGTGGACAGGGAGCTGCAGCAGAGGGATAAAAGAGCCACATGCGGCTCCAGAGCTGCGGGTTGCCAACCCCTGCCCCAAACAGTGGATCAAACCTGGTGAAATCCCGAGTGCATAAAAGAGGATAGCTAGTCATGAAATCTGCCACTAATAATAATATTTTAAACTTTCTTTCTTCCCTTGAATGAAAACAGATTAACTTTGCCATCCTCAAATATGTGGAAATGCACGTGGTTGTGACCAAATCTCTGGTAAGTGTATTTTGTTGGCTCTGCTCACTAGAGATCATTCTCTTAAAATGCTTCCAAAACTGGAGCTGAACAGAATAGGGATAGTGATACAGTCTATAAACCCACTTTGTCTCCTTCACCATCATCATCATCTTTTAATGAACCCATAATTCCTTGCGGGGTGGAGTCTGGGCAACTGAATGGAGCTGAGTGTTTACTGGCCGGATGCCCCTTCCTGTTGCCAATGCGGAGCTTTGTTCGGCAGATATATTCTCATTGGACCAGAGAAAGAAATATCTGCCTCTATCTAGGATCGAACTCACAGCCTCCTGATTGTGAGGTGAGAGCTCCACCTCTAGGCCACCGTATCACTCATCACCTTCATACAGCCCTTGTTACAATTGATTTTTTAAAAAACCTGGGAAATTCATCTTCATAATTACCATATTTTTTGGAGTATAAGATGCACCCTTTTCCCCCCTAAAAGGAGGTGAAAATTTAGGTGCATCTTATACACCGAATGTAGCCCCGCCCACCTACTGGCCCCACCCTTTGGTCTCTGCCGCGCAGCAGTTACCTCTTTGCAAGCAAACAGCAAGAAAAAACAGCTTCTTCAGCTTCAGCACAAGTCGATTGGATCGGTCTCCCGAGTCTCAGCTGATTTGCTCTTAGCTGTTTTGTGCAGGGCTCTGCTGCTTGCTGCAAAGAAGTAAATTGCTGGAGCAGATTTTTTTTCCTTGTGCTAATCAGACTATGCTGAAAACAAAAATGAAAGTGAAGCAGGCTGTTTGCTGCAACAAGGCAACATTGCTGGGAGGCAGAGGCAGATTTCTTTTTCTTCTTTTCCTCACCGAAAAAGGTAAGCGCGTCTTATACTCCAGTGCGTCTTATACTCTGACAAATACGGTAGTCAATGATTTTTCTATCCTGCTTTCCTTTAATTCCTCTAAACCTATTTTACTTTTAAGAAATATTCCTTCAAAACACATCTGTCTCAATGCACATTTCAGAAAGAAAGGACAGTCACTGACAGTTATTCCCATCCCGTGCTGAAAATTTTTTGGAGATTAGCACGATCTTAAAGGCAGTGAAACCCGCAACGGACTTCTTCCTATCCATGCCCAGTGCATAATTCAAAGATCTCATCAGTAAAATTCTGTAGTCAATCATTCCAGCTACAACTGACCACGATGAAAATTGTTTTGTTTCTGATTGTACCTGATTGTACTCCTTCTCCTTCTCTCTCCTCCTCCTCCTCCTCCTCCTCCTCCTCCTCCTCCTCTTCTCCTTCTCCTCTTCTCCTTCTCCTCCTCCTCCTCCTCTCTTTCTCCTCCTTCCCTTCTCCTTTTCCTTCTCCTCCTTCTCCTTCTCCTCCTCCTCCTTCTCCTCCTCCTTCTCCTCCTCCTCCTCTCTTTCTCCTCCTTCCCTTCTCCTTCTCCTTCTCCTTCTCCTTCTCCTTCTCCTTCTCCTTCTCCTTCTCCTCCTTCTCCTCCTCCTCCTCCTTCTCCTCCTCCTCTCTTCTCCTCCTTCCCTTCTCCTTCTCCTCTTCTCTTCTCCTTCTCCTCCTCTCTTTCTCCTCCTTCCCTTCTCCTCCTCCTCCTCCTCCTCCTCCTTCTCCTCCTTCTCCTTCTCCTTCTCCTCCTCCTCCTCTTCTCTTCCTCCTCCTCCTCCTCCTCCTCCTCCTCCTCCTCCTCCTCCTCCTCCTCCTCCTCCCCTCCTCCTCCTCCTCCTCTTCTCTTTCTCCTCCTTCCCTCCTCCATCCTCCTTCTCCTCCTCCTCTCTTTCTCCTCCTTCCCTTCTCCTTCTCCTCCTTCTCCTTCTCCTTCTCCTCCTCTCTTTCTCCTCCTTCCCTTCTCCTTCTCCTTCTCCTTCTCCTCCTTCTTCTTCTTGTGCCATATCCATCATCAGACATCGGCGATCCTATTTTTTATCAGCAGACCCATGAAAAAGTGCTGCTGAGTTTTATGCAAACCAGTCCCTTAGATTTTGAAGCCACGATGTTCTTCTTCTGCCTGGATCTCCTTTGCCTTCAATCTTTCCCTGGAGAATTGAGTGAAGGATTGCCGTATTTTTCTGGTGTCACATCACACGTCTAAAATATTCTAACTTCGCTTCTTGATGGTTTTGATGATTTCCCTTGGCTTTCCCAGGCGGCTTATCCCCTCCCCATTTCTGATTTTGTCAACCCAATTTATACGTAACAGCCGCCTGTAAATCCACCTTCCAAATGCTCAGAAACAAGGTAGAGGTATTTCAGCGTGGTGTTTTGTTTTTTTTTGAAAGACTTATTATTCAAAGACACACTTTGCACACTGAAGCATAAACTGCCTTCAGTGGTTATTTTTCTTTTTTTAAATAACTGTAGAGCGGATACTTACTGATTAATAAAATAGTGTTGTTATTTTTTTTTTTTTTTTGCAGTATGATTATATGGGTTCCAATGAAGATGTGGTCACCGGGAAGATCATGCAGCTTATGAATTTTATCAATACTGTGAGTGGTGCCTTTTTATGCGTGCTTAAAATCTCTACACCAGCCCTGCTTAGAATGTCGTGCTCCTGTTTAGGCTCACAATGACTGATTTTGGCCCCCAAAGGCTCTATATATAGTATCCTATTCTTCCTCTTAAATAATAACTTTGGCAACCTAATCTGAAGCATCCTGGCTTCAATCAGCATCAGTAAAACAGGGAGGAGGGACTCCTAGTCTCCCTTCTCCCTCCCTCCCTCCCTCCCTTTCCTCTCTCCTTTTCCTTCCCCCATCCCTCTCTCACCTTTCCCTCCTTCCTTCCCCTTTCCCCTTCCCCTTCCCCATCCTTTCCTCCCTTCCCCTCTTCCTCCCTTTCCCTCCCCTCCCCATCCCTCCCTTCCCCTCCCTCCCTCCCTTTCCCTCCTTCCTCCCTTTCCGTTTCCCTTCCCCATCCCTATCCCTCCCTCCCTTTCCCTCCTCCCTCCCTTTCCCCTTTCCCATTCCCTCCCTCCCTTTCCCTCCTTCCTTCCTTTCCCTTCCCCATCCCTCCCTCCCTTTCCCTCTTTCCTTCCTTCCTCCCTCCCCACTCCTTCCTTCCTCCCTCCCTCCCTCTCTTTCCTTCCTTCGTCCCTTCCTCCCTCCCCTTCCTTCCTTCGTCCCTCCCTCCCTTTCCTTCCTTCCTCCCTCCCTCCCTCCCTCCCTCTCCTCCTTCCTTCCTTCCTTCCTTCCTTCCTTCCTTCCTTCCTTCCTTCCTTCCTTCCTTCCTTCCTTCCTTCCTTCCTTCCTTCTCCCACCTTTATTATTTCAAGGTGCCAAACACCGCACAATACTCTTTCCTCCTCCCCTTGTCCCCACACACAACAACAAAAAAACCCGGTTATATGGTTGGGCTGAGAGTCACTAATCCAGTCACCCAGCTTACCCAGCTTGCTTTAATCCCTGTGGCAGGACTCAAACTCACGGTCTCCTGGTGATTGGCCAAATTCACCCAATTGGCTTTCACACTTACGGTGGGACTAGAACTCAACATCTCCCGGTGATTGGCCCACAGTAGCTCAGCTGGCTTTCATGCCTAAAGTGGGACTAGAACAATCAGTTTGGCCTAGTGATTAGAAACCAGGGAACACTGATTTCCTGGCTCCTAAGCACTGGGCCAAACTGGTTGTCCATTTGTCTGGGTTTGCTATATGTCCGTGATGGCGAACCTATGGCACACATGCCAGAGATGGCCTGCAAAGCCCACTCTGTGGGCAACGTGCACCGTCGTCAGCTGCTCTTCTGCTTTCCGTGTGCACCTGCACGCCAATCAGCTGGTCTTCATGGGTGTCGGAGTGCCGGAAAATGGCCTGAAAAATCACCCCAAAACAGACTGTTTTTCAAACCGTTTTTGGGTCATTTTTTCAGGCCAAAAATGGCCTGAAAATGGCCCCCAAAACAGCCCCCAAAATGCCCAAAAAGCAGGCATGTGCACGCCAGCCAGCTGATCTTTGGATTTCCGCATTCCGGCATGCACACATGCACACACCTGCGCACACAGTTTGGGCACTTGGTGCTGAAAAGGTTTATCCCAGTGGTGGTTTCAAATTTTTTTACTGCTGGTTACTGTGGGTGTGGCTTGGTGGGTGTGGTATGGCTTGGTGGGCGTGGCTTGGTGGGCATAGCAGCGGAAGGATACTGCAAAATCCCCAATTCCTCCCAATCAACTGAGACTTGGGAGGCAGAGAATAGATGGGGGCGGGGCCAGTCACAATTTTTACTATCAGTTCTCCCCAACTACTCAGAATTTCTGCTACTGGTTCTCCAGAAACTGGTCAGAACCTGCTGAAAACTCACCTCTGGTTCACCATCAGTGGTATGTTTTTGTTGTAGCCCGTCAGCAGCCTGCGCGGATTGTAGCTGATTCCGACAGCGAGGAGGCTGGTGTGGTGCTGCACCAGCAGCCTGTGCAGTGGCACTCCAAGTTGGACAATGAGGAGGCTGGAGAAGATTTGGTGCCAGAGGCAGGGATTCAGCCAGGGCTTCTGAACCTCCAGAAGCTTCTTTAAGTGAAGAGGATAAAGAGGAGGAGCCATTTCTCGATGTGCCTGTGCATCGAGAAGAGCTCCTCCTCTTCGTCCTCTTCACTTAAAGAAGTTTCTGGACTGCCAAAAGGCAGGAGTGGCTCCTCAGGTGGAGGTCTCCTTGAGACAAAGGCTTAGGGCTAATTGACCACTCCCTTAGCCTATTTAAGGAAGAACGCCAACTGAAGCAATTTGTGGGGAACAACTTTAGTTCGCTCTCCTTCGCGTCTGGATTCTCTGCAAAATTGCTCGGGGCTTTCTGCCAACCTTAGTAGATTGTGATTACTTTATCTTTGGTTTCTTGTAGGCTGTTAAGAAGTTTTATTAACAGCCTTTGTTTTGAAAAAAGACTGAGTTTATTTGAGTAAATTAAGTGTTGTACAAACTTTGTGTGTGTTGTGTTCTTTGGGATCCGTAGCTGGGACAGAACAGTTTGAATCTGGGCATGAGCCTCTCTTGAACTGATTCTTGCTCCCATTTTCAGATGTTTTACAAGCTGAACATGAAGCTTATCTTGTCCTCGTTGGAATTATGGATAAACAAAGACAAAATCCCCATCAAGGGAAGCGCTGACACGTTGCTGCAGCAATTTATGAACTGGAAAAATGAACACCTCGCTCTGCGACCTCACGATACGGCTTTCTTATTTGTGTAAGGAAACTGTTCTCCCTGTTTACGAAAGTAAGGGCTGTCGGGTATGGTCTTGCTACGGATAACCCAGAAGATGGCACGGATATCTGGCCAAGCAAAGGAAAGCAGGTTTTTGGGAAGGGGATTCTGCTGGTGAGGTGGGGCAGTTGATTGCAAGAAAGGGGAGTGGGCTAGTAGGTAAGGGGCACTGGTGAGCATGAAGTGAAGGAAGCAAGTTCAAGGTAGTCCCAGGGGTGAAATGCTCCCGGGTCGGACTGGATTGGGCAATCCAATAGCGATTGTGGTGTGTGGTTCGGTGATCCGGTAGCGATGGTAATGCAAAGCTCCGTCCATCCACCCCGGTGTCATTACTTCTTGGTTTTAACCAGGAAGTAACATGTTTTTACCTTCTGCACATGCTCTCTCTCTCTCTCTCTCTCTTGCTCTCTCTCTTTCGCACTCTCTCTGTGTCTTTCTCTTCTCTCTCTCTTCCTCTCTCTGTTTCTCTCTCATCTATCTACACACACACACACACACATGAAAAAAAGAAGAAAAAGCAGTGAACAGGTTGAGCTAAACATTTCACTAATCCTCAAATGCCTCTGTTAACCATCTGTTATTATATTTAGCGCGTAGAAAGCCCACAAATGATTTCCAGTTCTAGTCCATTATCTCTAATCAAAGCAGTTAATTTCACCATCTCCTCTAATTCAGTCAGTTTCAAAATCCCATTCTTCAGCAGCCGGCTTCTCTTTTTTCCCCCAGTGTTTGGCCCGTACAACCCCTCTGTTCAAAGCGATTTCTATTCTTCCTTTCAGTTATAGGAACAAGGCTGATTCGGTGGGGGCCACATTTGCCAAAAAGATGTGCTCTAAACCCAGTTCTGCTGGAATTGCCATGGTAAGAGAGCTGATACGCCTCGTTGTTATTATTCATTGCTTCTTATTTCTGTTTGCAAACTCACCGTCAGATCTGCCACAGCTTAAACTCCTAGATCAGCGATGGTGAAACCTTTTCGGCACCGAGTGCCGAAAAAGAAGCACTTTGCTTGTGCTCGTTGGAGCCGCAGCCAGGAAGAGGAACTTCCCAGGGTGCATGTGCGCGCTGGATAAGGCACTTCTGGTTTTCAGCCCGCACATACACGCCGGCCAGCAAGTCTTCCAGTTACTGCCGTGCATGTGCCGATCAGCTGGCCGGCGTGCATGCTCACACCAGAAATCAGAAGACCAGTTCTTCCAGTTTCCAGCACTGCCGCATGCACAAAGGCCAGCTGATTGGCGTGTGTGTGCGCGTGCCAGAAACCCGGAAGAGGAACGGGCGACACCGCCCGTACCAGGTGACATGGCTCCTCATGCCACTTCACCATCACTGTCCTAGACAGAAACGATCCTTGGTTCCCTTTGCTAAGAAAGGTATAGTTTATTTAGAAGTAAGTGCATTGTAGTAATGCAAAGCCAGAACTGAGAATCACATGCCAAAATCCACAGGTTCAACTCTTCCCCCCACCCTCATCCCCAGCTACCTCTCATCACCCCTTCCTGGGCAACCAATGAGGTTCAATTTTCATAACACCAGTGCAGGTACACTTTGGTATGCAGCTGGTATGCCCGGGTGACCTTGAAGCAGCATCTCAAGGTGATCCAGCAGTTACTTTCATTTTCCCCCTAAGCCTTCCCTGTTGTATTTCCCCCCACTCCCCGTAGTTCACGGCACTTTTTCACCTAATAGTAGTGAAGCACAAGCAAGCATGATGTGGCAGCTGGCACCCAGTCCAACAGATCAGTTCATAAATTTGCAGCTGCATTCAGACAATGCCCTAAGCTTGATGGATGTTAGCCATGTTATTTCTGCGGCTGAGTGCATGGTGAAAACCAAGCCTCTTTGATTGCTTTGTGGTTAAGGATGCTGTCTGTCCTCCGAAAAATAAAACCCACTTTTCATGGGTTTCTGCTTTCTCTTAGTTTCAAAACGGGATGACCTTGGAAGCCTTCTCAGTTATAGTGGCGCAGTTGCTCGGTTTTAGTGTCGGATTGTATTTTGATGACGCCAGAGAATGTCATTGTTCGGGGACAGTCTGCTTGATGAACACCAGAGCAGCGTAAGCCTTTATATTATTTTTGACAACAATTGTTTGACAACACTGTCAAACTATTTAGAAAGGCTGTAGTATTATTATTGGGACATAGTGGCTCATTGGCTAAGACGCTGAGCTTGTCGATAGAAAGGTTGGCAGTTCAGCAGTTCGAGTCCCTACTGCCGTGTCACAGGGTGAGCTCCCGTGACTTGTCCCAGCTTCTGCCAACCTAGCAGATCGAAAGCACGTAAAAAATGCAAGTAGAAAAACAGGAACCACCTTTGGTGGGAAGGGAACCGCGTTCCATGCGCCTTTGGCGTTGAGTCATGCCGGCCACATGACCACGGAGTCATCTTCGGACAGCGCTGGCTCTTCAGCTTTGAAACGGAGATGAGCACCACCCCCTAGAGTCGGGAAAAACTAGCACACATGTACTAGGGGAACCTTTACCTTTATTACTATTATTCTTCTAATCTTTCCTATTACCTATCTCCTTTTGTACTTCTGACTATAACGTTATTGCTTGCAACTTTACGATTTATATTGTTTTATTTATTTCCTAGTACAATTTATGTTGATTGCTTATTTAGGATCCTTTGACTATCACTAAGTGTTGTATATCTTACGACTGATGATGAATCTGTTTTTAGGATGATGATCATGATTTACCACTTTACCTCAGCTTTGGTTGAGGAATTCCGGGAGTTGAAGTCCACAAGGCTTAAAGATGCCAAGACTGGAGACCCTTGATCTAGTCCAACCACCAGTCTCTTCTTGAAAGCTTCCGGCGATGAAGCTCCCACAACTTCTGAAGGCAACTTCTGTTCCAACTTCTGTTCACTCATGCCCTCGTCACCTCCCGCCTGGACTATTGTAACTCTGTCTACATGGGGCTCCCCTTGAGGAGCACCCGGAGGCTCCAACTGGTGCACATTGCGGCCACGCGGGTGGTAATGGGAGCGACATGGCGTTCCCATGTAACACCTCTTCTGCGCAAGCTGCACTGGCTCCCAGTGGTCTTCCGGGTGCGCTTCAAGGTTTTGGTTACCACCTTTAAAGCGCTCCATGGCTTAGGACCTGGTTACCTACGGGACCGCCTACTACCACCAATAGCCTCCCACTGGCCGGTACGCTCTCATAGAGAGGGGCTCCTCCGGGTGCCATCGGCCAAACAATGCTGACTGGCGGCCCCCAGGGGGAGATCTTTCTCTGTGGGGGCACCTACTATCTGGAATGAGCTTCCCCCGCAGAAATGGAGGATCCCGGATCTGCGCACCTTCCGCTGCGCTCTTAAGACTTTTTTATTCCACCAGGCGGGCCTGGCCTAATCTTTTCCCTCTTTTAATATGTACAATTTTAAATTGGTTTTAAATTATTGGGGTGTTTTAATTTGTTTGGGCCAAAGTGTTTAATTTGATTTTATGCTATTTTTAAAATTTTGTATTTATGTATTTTTATTGTTTGGCTGTTCACCGCCCTGAGTCCTTCGGGAGTAGGGCGGTATATAAATCAAATCAAATGAAATGAGAATGGAATGAAATGTTCCGTTTGAGGGATTGTCACAGAGAAGAGGGAACTGGAGTATTCTCCAAAGCACCCGAGGGCCGGACAAGAAGTAATGGGTGAAAGCTTTTTAAGAAGACACCCAACATAGAAGGAAGGAGAACTTTTCTGATTTGAGAGAAGAATTAAAATCAGTGGCATAGCTTGCCTCTGGGGATTGTGGTCACAGGGTTTTTTTTTTTTCTCCCAAAAAGATGCAGGTCAGCCATTTGACCAGGATAATATACGGTCTTCCCTCTTGAGTAGGGGGTTGGACTACAAGACCTCTGAGGTCCCTTCCAATTCTATTCTCCCATGTCCTATCTAAAAGAGAACAGCGCTTTCAACACAGAACCACTTGAGCGTGAGAACAATTAACCGGTGGACTAGCTTGCCTCTGGGATTGTGGGCGCTCCATCCCTGGAGGTTTTCAAAAGAAGGTTGGATAACCATTTGACTGGGATGGTGTGAGGGTCTGGGCAGGGTTGGCCTAGAGGACCTCCAAGGTCCCTTCCATGCTTAGATTCTGTGTTCTATTCAGAGCTGTGGGTTGTTGTTGTTTTTTTTTTAACCCTTCCAGACAGTCCAGTGGCATTAAGTCCTTCAGTAGCTGCAGTGTCAGAGATTTCCAGAATTTCCTGAACTCTGCGTGGTCGCAATGTCTTCAGAACAAGCCACATTTTGATATCTCCTACCGAGCGCCCCTCTGTGGCAACCGCGTGGTCGAAGACGGGGAGCAATGTGATTGTGGCACAGTGAAGGTTTGAAAGAAAAAAGCGGGGGGGGGGGAATCAGAGGGAAGTTGAGCACTACGTGCATATTAGATGAGAACACACAATAAAACAGCTAGTTCCGTCGTTGTGTGCACAGAGTCCATGCACATCTGGACACGTGTCTGTAAAAACCAGAGGGTGCCAGGATCCTGGTTTTCTGACTTCCAATTCAACCAATTGGTTGTGATAAATATTTACCGTATTTTTCATAGTATAAGACGCACCTTTTCCCCCCAAAAAAGAGGGTGAAAATCTGGGTGTATCTTGTACTCCGATTGTAGCCTCGCCCAGCTTCTCAATCGGAGGTTTCAGAGGCTGAAAAAAGCATCAGAAACAAAGCTTTAGAAAAGAAGCCCCCAAACAGAGCTTCAGAAAAAAAGCCTCCAAACAAAGCTTCAGAAAAAAGCCTCCAAACAGAACTTCAGAAAAAAAGCCTCCAAACAGAGCTTCAGAAAAGAAGCCCCCAAACAGAGCTTCAGAAAAGAAGCCCCCAAACAGAGTTTCAGAAAAAAAGCCTCCAAACAGAACTTCAGAAAAAAAAGCCTCCGAACAGAGCTTCAGAGGCTTTTTTTCTGAAGCTGTTTCAGAGGCAGGAAAAGAAGTTTTTTTCTGAAACGGAGTTTCAGAAGTTTCAGAGGCAGAAAAAAAAAGCAGGGCACAGAGCTCTCAACCAAGGAACCTGTTGCTAAAAATCACCTCTGGGAACAGTTGATGGGGGGGGGGGGGAGTATTCTGGGAGGCTGATCCACCTGCCAATCAGCTTTTTTCTTATTTTCCTCCCCAAAAACTAAGATGCGTTTTATACTCCGAAAAATACGGTACTTTCGTTTAGACTATGTGACAATATCTTGTGCGCCTCCAGACAACTGGGTTCATTCAGAAGCTGGATTAAAGGGGCTACATGGACAGCCTCAATGCTTTGTTTCCCACTGGACTCTGGATGGGCGACTTCTGCCTATGGTGTCTCATGACCTTCCACTTCAGTTTATGGGACAGGAATGGGACAGCCAACTTGCTGTGGCCAACACACCATGGCCAACTCATCATGGCCAACTAGCCGTGAGACAACTCACTGCCGGACAATTGAACAATTCTATGTAAGTGGTGCGGTGGCCTAGAGTCGGAGCTCTCGCTTCACAATCAGGAGGCTGTGGGTTCAATCCTAGGTAGAGGCAGATATTTCTCTCTCTGGGCACAATGAGAATAAATCTGCTGAACAAAACTCCACATTGGCGACAAGGGCATCCGGCCATTAAAACACTCTGCTAGCTCCATTCACTTGCCCAGACTCCACCCCACAAGGAATTATGGGGTTCAAAAGACGATGATTTAATGATTTAAAATAAATAAAAAAATATTTTAATCTTTGCCATTCCCATTTCATTCTGTTTCCTCCTTTTGCATCCTTGGTGCCTTGGTGGCGCAGCGGACTAAAGCGCTGTTAAATAGCACTTCGCTGCCAGCTGCCTGCAATTACTGCGAGTTCAAATCTCACCAGGCTCAAGGTTGAGTCAGCCTTCCATCCTTCCGAGGTAGGTAAAAGGAGGATCCGGATTGTGGGGGCAATAATTTGACTTTGTATAAAAAAAAGAACACCGCTTAGGGCCCCCCAAAAGCCCTATTAAGCAGGTATATACAAAAGTATGAAGGCTATTGCTTGATGCATTGTAAGCCGCCCTGAGTCTTCAGAGAAGGGTGGCATATAAATCGAACCAATAAATAAATAAAATAAATCCTTTCTTTAATGATTCAATTCCACCATTTCTTTGGTATTAGTGTAACTCTTGTCCCGCAACGAATTGTGACATGGCTGTGGGAAGCTGTCCTGCAGCGAGTTGGTCATGGCAAGCTGGCTGTGGCAAATAAGCCATAGTCAATTGGCCAATGCAAGTTGGCCATGGCGAATTATCATAAATAGACCCTTATGGGACTGGTGTCCCATCTCTCCATCCATGATCCATACTGTCAAGTTTCGAGGTCGTCTCAAATAAATTGCATTTCAAACAAAGTCTTTGATGAAAATCTCTCGTTTATTAAGCACGACATTCTAACTCCAACTCCATCGTAGCCAACATTGACTTCCTGACCCAAAACCATCCCTTTCCTTTCTCCACTCCTCTGCACTCATTGGCCATCTTCCAAGTCACTCTACCCCTAATCTACCGCTCCAGCTCAAAGGAATTCCCCCCTCCCTTCCCATCTCCTAGGGGATATTATCTCCAGGGAAAATAAGTAGGGGAAAAGTCAAACATCCCTTTCCAGGCACCTCCGCTTCTCCTTCTTATGTCAGCACTAGAGAAAATGCAGCTTGAAGTGCTGACACATACATTCTCTATGCCGGACAATTCATCAAATGGAACAGAGTTGCTTCCCGGAGTCGTGGACGCTCCATCATTGGAGGTTGTCCAAAATAAAATAAAATAAAAGACTGGACATCTATTTGTCCAGGAGGGTATCTCTGTTTAGGGCAGGGAGTTGAGCTAGATCAGGGGTCTCCAACCTTGGCAACTTTAAGACTTGTGGACTTGAACTCCCAGAATTCCTCAGCCAGCTTTTGCTGGCTGAGGAATTCTGGGAGTTGAAGTCCACAAGTCTTAAAGTTGCCAAGGTTGGAGACCCCTGAACTAGTTAACCTCCAAGGTTCCTTCCAGCCAGATGATTCTGTTGTTCTGTGAGGTTTCAGCTCCCCCATATGTTCCTTTTGTTTGCAGGAATGTGAAAACCATCCTTGCTGTCAGTCGGATTGCACTTTGAAAACCGGGATGCAGTGCGCCCAAGGAGACTGTTGCTTGCTGGGATCCTGCAGGGTAAGTGCCGGCCGAGGTGGGACGGAATGGATGCCATGGGCACTTGGACTCGCTGCACAAGTACGGCTGCCATCTTGTATTCTGTTCTGTTCTGTTCTGTTCTATTGTTTTATTCGACCCCTCTACTGAATATAGCATAACAGAGTTGGAAGGAATGACTTGTTCTCACTGACAGGAAATTTCTCCGTCGTTCTAGCTTGGATCCCTCCTTGATATGTTTCCATCTGTTATTTCTGGTCTTGCCTTCAGGGTGCTTTGGAGAGTAGATTGGATCATTCTTCTTCTTCTTCTTCTTCTTCTTCTTCTTCTTCTTCTTCTTCTTCTTCTTCTTCTTCTTCTTCTTCTTCTTCTTCTTCTTCTTCTTCTTCTTCTTCTTCTTCTTCTTCTTCTTCTTCTCCTCCTCCTCCTCCTCCTCCTCCTCCTCCTCCTCCTCCTCCTCTTCTTCTTCTTCTTCTTCTTCCCCTCCTCCTCCTCCTCCTCCCTCTTCCCCTCCCCCCCTCCTCCTCCTCCTCTTCTCCTCCTCCTCCTCCTCCTCCTCCTCCTCCTCCTCCTCCTCCTCCTCCTCCTCCTCCTCTTCTTCTTCTTCCTTCTTCCTTCTTCCTTCTTCCTTCTTCCTTCTTCCTTCTTCCCCTTCCCCTGCTGCTCCTCCTTCTCCCCTCCCTCCCTCCCCCCTCCTCTTTCTCTACTCTCATTTCTGTGTTTGATATGGGCAATGAAACATCTCAAGAGAGAATCTGCAATACTTTACTTCCCATCACTTTGGCACCACAATTCTTCCTAATATAATACAGGTAGTCCTGTTGTAAGTCAAGGTCTAGAATGAATGAGCTGGAAGGGACCTTGGAGGTCTTCTAGTCCAGCCCGGGGCTCAAGCAGGAGACCCTGTCCCATTTCAGACAAGTGACTGTCCAGTCTCTTCTTAAAAGCCTCCAGTGATGGAGCGCCCACAATTCCTGGAGGCAAGCTATTCCACTGATTAATTGTTCTCCTTGGTAGGAAGTTTGTCTTTAATTCAGTGTTTAAAGGTAAAGGTTCCCCTTGCACATATGTGCTAGTCGTTCCCAACTCTAGGGGGGCGGTGCTCATCTCAGTTTCAAAGCCGAAGAGCCAGCGCTGTCCAAAGACGTCTCCGTGGTCATGTGGCTGGCATGACTCAATGCCAAAGGCACACAGAACGCTGTTCTCTTCCCACCAAAGGTGGTCCCTATTTTTCTACTTGCATTTATTACCTGCTTTCGAACTGCTAGGTTGGCAGAAACTGAGACAAATCACGGGAGCTCACCCCATTACGTGGCACTAGGGATTCGAACCGCTGAACTGCCGACCTTTTGATCAACAACCTCAGTGTCTTAGGCACTGAGCCATCGTGTCCCTCTTTATTTAGTTTCTCCTTAATTCTCCAAAATTCAGATGTCTACCTGTATGAAACTTGAGTCCTGCCTACAGTTAATTGACAGAAATTCCTTTGTTGTTTGTCTGTCTTGCAGTTGAAGGGCAAGGGGACTTTATGCAGAGAATTGGAGGACCCTGATTGTGATCTCAAAGAGTTTTGCAACGGTACCTCGGCCGAATGCTCGGAAAACCATTACGTGGAGGATGGACACTGGTGTGAACACCGAAGTGGGATTTGCATGCAAGGAAGGTGTCAAAGCGCGGATCGATGGTGCCGGAAAATATTCGGACAACGTAATAATCGGTTCTCTCCATTTAATCTCTTTTGATTTCCATCTTTGTTCTTTTCCCACCGTGCTTTTCTAAACGAATGTAGAACTGAGCTTGGGGTAGGGAAGGAATGAATAAGCCAGGGAGGGGTGGAATTCAATTTTTTTTACTAACGGTTCTGTGGGTGTGGCTTGATGGGTGTGGTATTGCTTGGTGGGCGTAGCTTGGTGGGCGTGGCAGGGGAAGGATATCGCAAAATCCCCATTCCCTCCCCACTCCTGAGGGAAGGATACTGCAAAATCTTCATTCCCACTCCACTCTGGGGCCAGCCAGAGGTGGCATTGACCGGTTCTCCAAACTGCTCTAAATATCCACTACCGGTTCTCCATTACCTGTCAGAACCTGCTGGATTTCACCCCTGGTCTTTACCCCACTTCAAACGTGGAAGTGGGGATAAATTTCAAGGGGAATAAGCCTGACAGTTTCCTTTAGCATTGTGTGTGTGTGTGAGAGAGAGAGAGAGAGAAAGAGAGAGAAAGAAAGAGAGAGGGAGGTGTAGAGAGAAAAAGAAGAGAGAAAGAGAGAAGAGAGAGGGGGGGAGAGAGAGGGGGGGGAAAAGAGAGAAAGAGAGAGAGAAGAGAGAAAGAAAGAGAGAGGCTGTAAAGAGAAAAAGAAGAGAAGAGAGAGAGAAGAGAAAGAGAGGGGGAGAGAGAGAAAGAGAGAGAGAAGAGAGAGAGAAGAGAGAGAGAAGAGAGAAAGAAAGAGAGAGGATGCAAAGAAAAAGAAGATGAGAGAGAGAAGAGAAAGAGAGAAGAGAGGGAGAAAGAGAGAGGGGGAGAGAGAGAAAGAGAGAGAAGAGAGAAAGAAAGAGAGAGGATGTAAAGAAAAAGAAGATGAGAGAGAGAAGAGAGAGAGAAGAGAGAAAGAAAGAAGAGTGTAGAGAGAAAAAGAAGAGAAGAGAGAGAGAAGGGAAAGAGAGAAGAGGGAGAGAAAGAGAGAAAGAGAGAGGGGGGAGAGGGGAGTTGATGGTTGGAGCATTGATCAGAATTTATTCAGGGGAAGAAGAAATTATCTCAAGCATTTACTTCTTAGTGCTGATAAAAGCACCCTTTCTTAAAAAAAAAAATATTAGGAGCAATTCCCATAGAGGGTGTCAATGGAGATTCTCAGTCCTCCAGGTCAGCTTGTCCCAAAGGTGCTTTTTTCCCAAAGAAGCAACCGGACTTTCTTGGTCTTTTTCTTTGAAGACGTTTTGCTTCTCATCCAAGAAGCTTCTTCAGCTGCTTCTTCGACTAGAAGCGAAACGCCGTCAAAGGAAAAAACAAGGAAGCCATAGATGGTGCTCTCCCTCCATCAACCGGAGCTAAAGGCTTGCTAAAACCAATCAGCTTTCAGTTGTGAGTGTGTGGAAGTGCTACAAACATGGTGACATTGTGCTATCACATCCACCTCCATTTATTTCTCGGGGTGGCGGAGGCCCCCGTTGTGGCCCGTCAGCAGCCTGTGCAGATTGTAGCTGATTCCGACAATGAGGAGGCTGGTGTGGTGCTGTGCCAGCAACCTGTGCAGCTGGCGCTCGACTCAGACAGTGAGGAGGCTGGAGAAGATGTGGTGCCAGAGACGGGGATTCAGCCAGGGCCTTCAGAACCTCCACAAGCTCCCATAAGTGAAGAGGACGAAGAGGAGGAGCCTCTTCTCGATGCACGGGCGTGCAGAGCTGCCAAAAGGCAGGAGTGGCTCCTCAGGAGGAGGTCTCCTCGAGAGTAAGGCTTGGAGCTAATTGGCTACTCCCTTATCCTATTTAAGGAGGAACCCCGATTGCAGCAAGCTGTAGGGAACAACTTTAGTTCACTCTCCTTCGTGTCTGGATTCTCTGCAAATTGCTTCTGGGCTTTCTGGCAACCCTAATAAGACTGTGATTACCTCATCTTAGAATTCTTGTAGGTTGTTAAGACAGTTTATTAACAGCCTTTGGTTGAAAAAGGCTGAGTTATTTGAGTAAAATAAGCTTTGTATAGATTTTGTGTAGATTTTGTTCTTTGAGGTCCATAGCTGGGGCAGAACACCCCACTCCCACAAATAACCAGAATGCGTCTTCTTAGGCTTCGGACGGCTCCTTTGCCTCTAGTAACCTTTGGACCTGGTGCTATGTTTTTCAGAATCGAGAAGTGGCTCCCTTCAATGCTACGAAGAAATTAACAGTCAAAAGGACAGGATGGGCCACTGCGGTTCGACTGCAAGAGGATACCAGGACTGTCAGTGGCAGTAGGTCGCAACGCACTCACAAACTAACTAGAAATCAAGTGCTCTGCTCTGTGACCATTGGGGCTCTCTTGAAGACCCCCGAGGGTTATGAGATAGTCAGTGGTGGGTTTTTACCGGTTCGTCCCCATTTGGACCTGGAGACTAAAACATACAATGAACGGTTGCAGGAACCGGGCCTGGCTAGTCTAGTGAAGAGAAGGACCAGGGGAGACAGGATAGCAGTCTTCCAATATTTGAGGGGCTGCCATAGAGAGGAGGAAGGGGGTCAAGCTATTTTCCAAAGCACCTGAAGGCCAGAGAAGGAATAATGGATGGAAACTGATCAAGGAGAGATTCAACCTGGAAATGAGGAGAAAATTTTCTGACAGTGAGAACAATCCACCAGGAGAAAGACTTGCTTTCAGAGCCAACGCAATCCTAAATTGCATTAACGGAGGGATACAATCAAGATCAAGGGAGGTACTAATACCACTCTATAAAGCCCTAGTAAGACCACACCTAGAGTACTGCATCCAGTTTTGGTCACCACACTATAAAAAAGATGTTGAGACTCTAGAAAGAGTGCAGAGAAGAGCAACCAGGATGATGAGGGGACTGGAGGCTAAAACTTGCAGGAACTGGGCATGTCTAGTTTAATGGAAAAAAAAAAAGGGGTGACATGATAGCAGTGATCCAATATCTGAGGGGCTTCCACAGAGAGAAACAGGGTCATGCTATTTTCCAAGGCACCTAAAGGCCAGACAAGGAATAATGGATGGAAACTGATCAAGGAGAGATTCAACCTGAAAATAAGGAATTTTCTGACAGTGAGAACAATCAACCCATGGAACAGAAGTGGCCTTCAGAAGTTGTGGGAGCTTCACCCCTGGAAGCTTTCAAGAAGAGACTGGACTGCCATCTGTCAGAAACGGTGTAGGGTCTCCTGCTTGGGTAGGGGGGTTATACTAGATGACCTTTAAGGTCCCTTCCAACTCTGTTATTCTATATTCAATGGAATCACTTGCCTTCAGAGGTTGTGGAAGCTTCATCCCTGGAAGCTTTCAAGGGGAGACTGGACTGCCATCTGTCAGAAATAGTGTAGTCCCGGTGGGCCTGGTAGGCCCGTCTTTTGCTCTCCCCAGGCTCCAGAGCCTTTCTAGGAGCCTGGGGAGGGCAAAAACAGCCTTCCTCACCCCCCCCCCCCCAGAGGCCCTCCGGAGGCCGGAAACAGTGTGTTTCCTGACACACTGGGCCCAGAAGGCCCGAAAATCAGCTGGCTGGCGCACGCATGTGTGTCGGAGCTGAGCTCGTGTGCCCACTGCTATGGTTCCACATGCCACCTGTGGCACCCGTGCCATAGCTTCGCCATCATGGGTGTAGGATCTCCTGCTTAAACAGCCAAAAAAGAGGAATGAACGAAAAACGTTCACCTATCCTCAAAACAAGCCCACCGTAAGTTGGCCGAGGTTAGAATATTTCTTCTACGGGACGCCGATAGCGGATGTGAAACCGTGCTCCACTCTCTGTTTCTTTATATTCCGTCCGCAGAGATCTGAGGTGTGGAAAACTGGTTTGCGACTATCCGAACAGAGTCCCTTTCTTTTTGGAAAACGCCGCCATCATTTACGCCAAAGTGCAGAATCGCTTATGCGTCACTTTAGATTATTTGAAGGGGCCGGGAATAAAAGACCCGTTTCTGATTCACGATGGTACCGTCTGCGGAGAAAACAAGGTTTGTATTTGGGAAAAATTCAGAAGCCGTCTGAGGTGTCGGATAACAGGTCTGGCTTAGATGCTTGTCATAAGGGATCAACTATTTTTCTTCCAAGATGGTTCTTCTACCCCAAGAGGATCCAAAAAGTCAAAACGTTGCTTGGCTTTGGTTGATCAGAGGAAAAGCTTTGATTCATTCTTTCTGTCTCTGTCTCTCTCTTTCTCTTTCACTTTCTCTTCTCTCTCTTTCTCTCTCTCTCTTGCTCTCTTTTCTCTCTCTATTTGTATATCTCTTTTTTTCTCTTTCTCTTTCTCTTTTCTATCTCTATCTCTATATCTCTCTTTTTCCTTTCTTTATATATATATCTCTCTCCATCTCTTTCTCTCTCTCCCTTCTCTCCCTCTCTCTTTCTCTCCCTCTCCTCTCTCTATTTATCTCTCTCTTTTTCTCTTTCTCTCTCTCCCTCTCTCTCTCTCTTTGTCTTTATTTCTCTCTCTTCCCCTCTCTCCCTCCTTTTTTCTCTCCCTCTCTTCTCTCTCTATTTATCTCTCTCTTTTTCTCTTTCTCTCTCTCCCTCTCTCTCTCTCTCTTTGTCCTCTCTCGTATTCTCATTTTCTCTTTTTTTCTCTTTCTCCCTCCCTTCCTCCTCTCTCTCTCTCTTTCTCTCTCACTTTCTCTCTCCCCTCCCCACATACACATACACATATACGCAGTACACACTCACACACAACTTCCCTTGCCACTAGTGCTGAATGATATATTCTATTTCTGGTTGTGTAGATTTTATTTAGCGAAATATTTTATGTGGGGTCCTTGTGCTCTCTGAGCTTGGTTGTTTCCTTGCAGAGAGCTAGCTGCTCTGAATTGTCCTGTGGCAAGTTATCCCAGTCCAAGTTTAAATATGCTTGGAATGAGCACATGTCTATCATCAGGGAGGGAGGGGAGGTGTTAAAATAAATAAATAAAGTAACAACAACAACAGCAACAACAACAATAAAATAAATGATTAAAAAAACCCCACTACCATATATCTGAAACATCCTTATCGGCCTATCCCAGGTCCTTGGGAAGAACTTGATAGGCTGGAAAAAAAAAATGCTAAATCTGTTCTGAACCTCTGGCTGACTGTGTAATGGACCAAAAACAATTAATTAAAAAGAAAACAAACAAACAAACAAAAAACTCAAAGGGCAGACTTGATAGCCCACTGGCTTTTTTCTGCCTTTTCTATCTTTCTAAGAGCCAAGTCATCCCAGAGGGCTCTTAATTCCACCATTTTATCCTACCGTTTCCTTCAACAGAAGCTTCGGTCTCTCATTTTGTCAAATCGTTGCTTTTTAAATTTTTCTTTGTTTGTTTCAGCCTCCGTTTCTCTTTTTCCTCTTTTAAGATTTGCATGAATCAGAAGTGCGTAAATCGAGCCGTAATCAGAACAACCTGTGATGCAGCAACAATGTGCCACGGGAAAGGAGTGAGTTGATAATAAAATCTGGAGCGTCAAAAGGGATTGTTCACTGTTGCACACCTACATTGATTTCACCATCATGCCTTCTCCTGGGGCAATTATAGGGCATGTCCCTTTTGAGGACTGGCAAATGATCACTCCTTTGCGGTGAAGGGTAAAGCAATTTTTGCTGGGCGATATGATAGCGGTGTTCCAATATTTGAGGGACTGCCACAGAGAGGAGTGAGTCAAGCTATTTTCCAAAGCACCTGAAGGCCAGACAAGGAACCATGGATGGAAACTGACCAAGGAGAGGTTCAACCTGGAAATAAGGAGACATTTTCTGACAGTGAGAACAATCCACCAGGAGAAAGACTTGCTTTCAGAGCCAATGCAATCCTAAATTGCATTAACAGTGGGATACAATCAAGATCAAGGGAGGTACTAATACCACTCTGTAAAGCTCTAGTAAGACCACATCTAGAGTACTGCATCCAGTTTTGGTCACCACACTATAAAAAAGATGTTGAGACTCTAGAAAGAGTGCAGAGAAGAGCAACCAGGATGATGAGGGGACTGGAGGCTAAAACTTGCAGGAACTGGGCATGTCTAGTTTAATGAAAAAAAAAGGACCAGGGGTGACAAGATAGCAGTGATCTAATATCTGAGGGGCTGCCCCAGAGAGGAGGGGGTCAAGCTATTTTCCAAAGCACCCGAAGGCCAGACAAGGAACCATGGATGGAAACTGAACAAGGAGAGATTCAACTTAGAAATAAGAAAAATTTTTCTGTCAGTGAGAACAATAAACCGATGGAAGAGAAGTGGCCTTCGGAAGTTGTAGGAGCTTCACCACTGGAGGCTTTCAAGAAGAGACTGGACTGCCATCGGTCAGAAATGGTCTCCTGCTTGGGCAGGGGGGTCCGACTTGATGACCTCCAAGGTCCCTTCCAACTCTGTTAATCTGTTAGTTAGAAATTTAAGGGATGGTGGTACCAGTAAATTGACAGCCATTTCGTGAGGGCATCACCGCCAGTCCTTGTAGGATATCAGGTGCGAAAATATCAAGGATTCCTGTGTCTCCCAGGATTGGAAGGGGTGGGTGGGAAATGCTGGAGCGGAAGAGTGACCCGGGATCAGGGAAATAATATATGTTTTTCTTCCCTTCCTCTTTCTCTGATACAATTCAGAAGTGCAACAACAAAGGCAATTGTCACTGCAACGCAGGCTGGGCTCCCCCTCACTGTGACGTATCCGACGAAGGAGGCCTAGGAGGAAGCATCGATAGCACTTTCCGAAGCGGTGGGTTTCCTCCCTTCTGCATATTTTAACAAGAAGAAGTTGTACTTCACATTTGTGTCGCAGGCAGGATAGTCTGCAGCAAAACAGGCGAGGTTGCGGTTAAATCTGCCCTGCAGTGATGGCACGGCCAACTTGCCACAGCCAATTCTCCACGGCCGACTTGCCACAGGACAACGACCACGGGACAATCCAATCATTCAATTTAATTACCGTATTTTTTGGAGTATAAGAAGCTCCGGATTATAAGACACACCTACCTTTTTTGGGTGAGGAAAACAAGAAAAAGAAATCAGCCTCTGCCTCCCAGCAATTTTGCCTCGTTGCAGCAAACAGCAAACAGCCTGCTTTACTTTCATTTTCGTTTTCAGCATAGCTTGATTAGCACAAGAAAAAAAAAAATCCGCTCCCAGCAATTTACCCCCTTGCAGCAAGTAGCCGAGGCCTGCGCGGCAATAGGCAATGGCAATCCCTGCAGCCTGAAACAGCTGAGAGTCGGGAGACCGATCCAACCGACAATCAGCTTGTGCTAAGTAGGCTGTGCTGAAGCTGAAATGGGCTGTTTCTTCTTGCTGCAAGGAGGTAAATTACTGGGAGGCAGAGGCCAAAGGGTGGGGGCCTGTGGGTGGGTGGGTGGGGCTACATTCGGTGTATAAGATGCACTGAAATTTTCACCCCCTTTTAGGCGGGAAAAAGGTGCGTCTTACACTCCGAAAAATACGGTACTTAAAATGATAACAAAAAATACTTGAATTTTTGTCGTTCACATTTCGTTTTGTCCCACCTTTGCATCCTTTGTTTAATGATTCTGTTCCTTTTTTGTATATACATAGTATAACGCTTGTCCCGTGGACAGCTGGCCACAATGAGTTGTCCTGTAGCGAATTGGCTACGGCTGTGGCAGTGGGAAGTTGGCCATGGCGAGTTACATGGAGTAGGGTTTCCTTTCGTTGAATTTTATACAATATTCGGCTTCCCAATAGAGTCCCAAGGTTTAATATTGTGAAAGAGGAGGGAAATGAGTCTGTCTGGTTTCTTTGACTATACATATTTCAATAATCCTTTCTTATGCACCTCTTAGTTGCTTCTACTTAAAAGAGCTCCAAGTGAGACATTCTTCCCTTGTAAAAGAGCTATTATTCCTTCCTTCCTTCCTTCCTTCCTTCCTTCCTTCCTTCCTTCCTTCCTTCCTTCCTTCCTTCCTTCCCTTCCCTTCCCTTCCCTTCCCTTCCCTTCCCTTCCCTTCCCTTCCCTTCCCTTCCCTTCCCTTCCCTTCTGCCCCATTTTCCATTTTGCAAGGTGATTTTTTTGGGAGAGATGTATGCTACAAATAAAACTATTGATGGTATAATTTTATTATGATGCTTTAAGTTCCACTTTTGGTTTGAGTGTCATACCGAGCCCGGATTGTGCCTGATTTGAAGTTGCATCGTATTTTCTATTGAAAGTTGTACAAAAAGGTTTGCTAATGGCCTTCTGGATTCACTTTAAACAGTTGATCATTTTAGGGGCTTGATAAAACTTGTTGACCTGAAGGGATAAGGAATTTTAGGGATAAGTTATGTATTTTCGTTAGAAGAATTTTACATTGCAGTTCTTTCTTTTCTAGTTTTAGTCCGGAGCAATAATCAACCCAAACCGTTTTCAACAAGAAACTGGCTTCTTGTTGGATTCTTCGTCTTTCTTCCTGTTGTGATTGGCGCCATCATCTTGGCCATCAAACTGAGACAAGCTTTATTACACCCCAGTGTGGAGGAGGAAAAAGACGAGGAGGAAGAATACGATACGGAAGGGTAAAGCAGCGGGACTAGAATTTTCAGCGCAATCTTCTCAGAATCGCAGAATCACGGAAGAGTTGGTGGAAGGGACCTCAGAGGTCTTCTAGTCCAACCCCTTGCTCAACAGTCTTCCTTTGGGGGGAGGGAAGATGAAATGGGAAGAATATTTTGCCTTTGAAAACCTGGATGACTGTTGTGGGGAGCACTCTTTGTCTGCCTGCCTGCCTGCCTGCCTGCCTGCCTGCCTGCCCGCCCACCCGCCCACCCGTCCATCCATCCATCCATCCATCCATCCATCCATCCATCCATCCATCTATCTATCTAATCTATCTATCTAATCTATCTATCATCTATCTATCCAATCTATCTATCTAATCTATCTATCATCTATCTATCCATCTATCATCTATCCATCCATCTATCATCCACCCATCTATCTATCTATCTATCTTCTATTTATTATTTATCAATTAATCAATCAATCAATCTATCTATCTATCATCTATCTATCATCCATCCATCGGTCCGTCCGTCCGTCCATCCATCCATCCATCCATCCATCCATCCATAATCTATCATCTATCTATCTATCTATCTATCTATCTATCTATCTATCTATCTATCTATCTATCTATCTATCATCTATCTATCTATCTTCCATCAATCCATCCATCCATCTATCTATCATCCATCCATCCATCCATCCATCCATAATCTTTCCCCCCCCCTCTCATATGCTGCCATTCTCACTTAGAGGTGACTATAGGCATTTAATGATCAATTAAAAATAACAATAGGAAACATTAAAACAATGAATAGTAACACTAAAATCGGTTTGAAGTTGACAAGAAGGGGAGGAAGGGCGCAAGACACACAGGGGGAAGAAATGGGATCCTATCACTTAAACATGAGCCATCTGTGTCCAGCAGCAGCCATTCTTCCAGTCTTCCATTCCATTCCATTCCATTCCATTCCATTCCATTCCATTCCATTCCAATTTCTATTTCTATTTCTATTTCTATTTCTATTTCTATTTCTATTTCTATTATTTCTATTTCTATTTCTATTTTATTTCTATTCCATTCGATTTTGATTTTGATTTTGATTTTGATTCCATTCTCTACTCTACTCTACTCTACTCTACTCTACTCTACTCTACTCTACTCTACTCTACTCTACTCTACTCTACTCTACTCTACTCTACTCTAAAAATAAAAGAAGTAATGGTTAAATCGATTGTCTCTACCCTACCCTACCCTACCCTACCCTAAAATTTCACATGATTCCCAAGGGATTATTTTAAAAAATGTGTGTCTTTTCTCCTTTTTCAGATCGAAATTTCCGGAAGGCCACCAGTCAGAGACTGCAAGGTAGATTTCTGATGCTTCATTCTGCACCTGTCCCTCTTTCCTTTCGGCTTGGATAAGTGGGGAGGGCCATGGCTCAGTGCATTCACCTGGCCAGGGATTCCAGGTGCCTCTGGAAAAACCCTCCATCTCTCCATCAGGACAATTCTAAGCTCAACGGCAATTCCGAGTGTTGGAGAGAATGTTAAGCTCAGTATCTATGCTTGGAGAGTTGACTGCCCGACCTGTTTGGGAATATAAGTCACCCTCCACTTACCACCGTTCATTTAGCAACCATTTATTAATTGATTGATTGATTGAATTTCTATACCGCCCTTCTCCCGAAGGACTCAGGGAGGTGAACAGAATAGGATTTCATATACATTTTTTTTTATAAACAGTAAGTAATAAATTGAGTCAATTTAGTGTATCTGCTAAGACCTTGGCATAGAATTTAGATGTTTATGCTAGCCCTGCTTGTTGAAACAGAAAAGTCTTCAGGGCACATCGGAAAGTGCAAAGATCTGGGATTATTCATTTTCCAGGGGGTATTTTGTTCCAAAGAGTAAGTGCCCCCACAGAGAAGGTTCTTTCCCTTGGAATTACTAGACAACATTGTTTTAATGATGGTACTATGAGTAGGCCTACTCTGTATTGGTTGGTGGGAGGTTATCGGTTGCAGCAGGTGGTCTCATAAGTACTCAGGTCCTAAGCCATGGAGCACTTTAAAGGTAAGAACCAACACCTTGAAGCGCACTTTGAAGTCTCAATGTCCCTGAAAAAAAAGTGACTTATGACCGTTTCCCACTCTTACGTCCATTGCAGCATCCCCATGGTCATGTTATCAAAATTCAGGCTCTTGGCAAACCGACTCATGTTTATGACAGTTGCAGTGTCCTGGGGTAGAGTCATGTGACCCCCCTTTTTGCAACCTTCTAATGAGCAAAGTCAACGGGGAAGTCCCGATTCGTTTTCCGCCGCTAGCTTAGCAACTGTAGCGATTCGCTTAACAACGGTGGTAAGAAAAATCGTAAGAGGGGGAGCCCACCTTCACTGAACAAAGGTTTCCCTTAGCAGCAGAAATGTTGGGCTCAATTGTGGTCCTAAGGCGAGGTCTCCCTGTATGAGAATGGTACTCTGGTCCCATTTCTGAGAACAGCAGCTGCCCGAAAAAGCCAACATAGCTCTGGGCTGATAAACAGAGGGACAGAATCAAGACCACGTGAAGTGTTAATGCCACTTTATAATGCCTTGGTAAGGCCACACTTGGAATCCTGCATCCAGTTTTGGTCGCCATGATGTAAAAAAGATGTTGAGACTCTTGAAAGAGTGCAGAGAAGAGCAACAAGGAGGATTAGGGGACTGGAGGCTAAAACATATGAAGAATGGTTGCAGGAACTGGGCATGTCTAGTTTAATGAAAAGAAGGACTAGAGGAGACATGATAGCAGTATTCCAGTATCTCAGGGGCTGCCCCAAAGAAGAGGGAGTCAAGCTATTCTCTAAAGCACCTGAAGGCAGGACAAGAAGCAACGGGTGGAAACTAATCCAGGAGAGAAGCAACTTAGAACTAAGGAGAAATTTCCTGACTCTGAGAACAATTAATCAGCGGAACAACTTTTTTTAAAATTTGATTTATATGCCGCTCTTCTCCGGAGACTCAGGGCGGCTTACAGTGCGTTAAGCAATAGCCTTCATATTTTTGTATATTTTATACAAAGTCAGCTTATTGCCCCCACAAACTGGGTCCTCAATTTACCCACCTTAGAAAGGATGGAAGGCTGAGTCGACCTTGAGCCTGGCTAGGATTGAACTCGCAGAAATTGCAGGCAGCTGGATGTTAATTGCTGCCTTTAGTAGGAGGCATTAGCCCCCTACGCTACTCAGGCTCCTTGAAGTTGCAAATGTTCCAACACTGGGAGTTTTTAAGAAGAGGTTGGATAACCATTTGTCTGAAATGGTGTAGGGTTTCCTGCCTAAGCAGGGGGTTCGACTAAAAGATCCCCAAGGTCCCTTCCAACTGATCTATTTTGTTTTGTTCTGTTCTGTTCTGTTCTGTTCTGTTCTGTTCTGTTCCGTTCCGTTCCGTTCCGTTCCGTTCCGTTCCGTTCCGTTCCGTTCCATTCCATTCCATTCCATTCCATTCCACTATCCCATCCCATCCCATCCCAACCTATTCCACTATTCCATTCCATTCCATTCCATTCCATTTTATTCTATTTCCACTCAGCTACGTTCAAGTACAGGTTGACCACAACTTACACCAGTTCATTTAGTGACCATTCAAAATTAATTCAAAATTAATTATTCAGATTATTCAAAATTTCAGTTCACCGAAAAGGCGACTGTCAGGTTCTGGTAATTCGCAGAAAGAAAGCAAAGGACACTGTCCTGATTTGCAAATTGTTTTATCTTCGTCATGAATAGCTTTCACCTTGTAAGCCGCCCTGAGTCCTTTGGGAGAAGGGCGGCATAGAAATCGCAATAAATAATTCAGTCAATGGTTACATTCAGCGTACTTAAGGTGTGGGGTTTTTTTTTGAACAATTTTTTTTTAAACAAACATACATAATGCGGCCGTGCGGGTGATTATGGGAGCAACCTGGCGCTCCCATGTAACACCTCTCCTGCGCGAGCTGCATTGGCTTCCGGTGATCTTCCGGGTGCGCTTCAAGGTGTTGGTTCTCACCTTTAAAGCGCTCCATGGCGTAGGGCCAGGGTATTTACGAGACTGTCTTCTGCTACCGATAACCTCCCACCGGCCAATACGCTCACACAGAGAGGGCCTCCTCAGGGTGCCTTCGGCCAAACAATGTCGGCTGGCGGCCCCCAGGAGGAGAGCCTTCTCTGTGGGGGCACCCACCCTGTGGAATGAGCTGCCTCCTGGGATACGATTGATCCCGGACCTTCGCACCTTCCGTAAGGCCCTAAAGACTTACCTATTCCAACAAGCCGGCCTAGCCCAAAGGGTTTTTTAATAGGGTTTTTAAATTATATGGATTCGGGATTTTAAATTGGAATTTTATGGATTTGGGGGTTTTAAATTGAGAAGCCAAGGGTTTAATTTATTCTTTTTAGTTCCTTATAACTTTTGTATTTTATGTATTTTAATTTTCTGGCTGTTCACCGCCCTGAGTCCCTTTTTGGGAGAAAAGGCGGTATATAAATCCGAAATAAACTAAACTAAACTAAACATAAAACCATCTTCAATTACAAACAGTGTTTTGGGTGGTTACAAGTCTTTTGTGCATCATTCACCAAATTCATAGCTCACAGTTTTACAGTTTACCTAAATTCTCACATCATCGACCTAATAAATATCTATATACAGTATTATTATCCTCATTAATCATTTATTTGACTATGACTATTTCTTCCCTCATTATTATTCAAAATGTTCTAAGATTTGAGTTAATTTTTATTATAACCTTCATTTCCTCCTCCTGAATCTTATCCAGTAATAATACCTCTTTATGTTATATTTCACATAGTTCTACAATTCTTGTATTGTGAAGATCTCTACCATATTTCAATTCCCATATTTTTTTATCTAACCATTGATAAAATAGGTCCCGTATCTTATACTATAGTTTGTCTTCTTGTTCTCTAATTTCAACAGCGTACTTAAGTTGATTATGGGAATTAACCCATGGACCAGGTTGCCTAATACATGGAGCCATAAACTAATCCCAAAGATTGCATGGGCAAACCGTAATAAACCCCAAAAAACCATGACCAAACATAGCAGATGGTGAGGGCGCCTGCGCTAGCTTTCCCTCCCACTTTATGTGGTTGAACACTGGGTGTGAAAAAAACGGAGTACAGCATTAAAAACTTGAACTCAGGAAATCTCTTCCCAGGTGAGCCCTGCCCAGAATAACTCTGAACCAGAATTATAGAGCTGGAAGCAGTGGTGAAATCTAAATTTTTTTACTATTGGTTCTGTGGGCGTGGCTTGGTGGGTGTGGAGTGGCTTCATGGGCGGGGCAGGAGAAGGATAGTGCAAAATCTCCATTCCCACCCCACTCCAGGGGAAGGATATTGCAAAATCTCCATTCCCATCCCAATCCAGGGGAAGGATACTGCAAAATCCCCATTCCCTCCCCACTCCTGAGGGAAGGATATTGCAAAATCTCCATTCCCACTCCACTCCAGGGGAAGGATACTGCAAAATCCCCATTCCCTCCCCACTTCTGGGGGAAGGATATTGCAAAATCTCCATTCCTACTCCACTCCAGGGGAAGGATACTGCAAAATCCCCATTCCCACCCCACTCTGGGGCCAGCCAGAGGTGGTATTTGCCGGTTCTCAGAACTGCTCAAAATTTCCGCTACCGGTTCTCCAGAACCTGTCAGAACCTGTTGGATTTCACCCCTGGCTGGAAGTGACCTTGGAGGTCTTCTAGTCCAACCCCCTGCTCAAACAGGAGATCCTATGACAGCGCAGGGCTCTCAAAATCCCGGTCTGCGGGCCAAATGCGTCACACGCTGGCCACGCCCATGCCCGGTTTAACAAAGGGGGGGCGGGAAATGCCCCGATACCAGCGGTGGGTTGCTCCCAGTTCTGCCCGGTTCGATAGAAATGGTAGTTAAAGCGATGGGAGGCTCCGTCCACATGCCTGGACGTCATAATTGATGTTCTGCGTTCCCGTTGCAAACCTAATTTTGGTGACGGCCCTCAGGGATCTAGGCTGGGAGACAGGCCTCCCGGCTTAGATTTTAGATTTTGACTATTTTCCATGTGAGACCCAACTAGCGAGTTTGAAGTGTTCGAAATAGCACAGGGATGATGCGCCATGTTGGAGAGAAGCAACAACAACCAATTGCACAAATTTTCCACCTGATGTCTATTTCCACTAACGCTCTCCTCTGTTTTTTTTTTGCTCTTCCTTTTTGTAGCGTATAGGCGGTGACCCCAGAAGTTGCCAGAAGCTGAAGCAATTTCCAAAGGGCTACAGAAGATCTCCTTCCTGAGGAAAACAAAAGCCATTTTCTCCCTCCTTCTGTCTGAGCCCCTCTGCTCCATCTCTTTCTTTATACTGTAATATAATTATTCAAACAGTTCAGTATCTACAATAAAATGGTTTTATGCTACAGGACCGTGATCTAAAATGCCGGTTGTGTGGGCAAAATTATGCGGGCCAGAGGAAAGATGTGGTAAGTTAAGAGTAGAGTGAATCTGGCCCAAAAAAGATGCTTCTTTGATTTGTCCATGTGATGGACATGGGGATGTTGGCAGTGGTGGGTTCCTCCTGGTTTGGCCCGGTTCGGCTGAGCCGGTAGCGGTGACAATATGATGTCACCCAACTGGTTCTCTTTGTTCAGGAGCTGGGCCCTCCCTGCATTATTCTTATCTTTTATTTGGCTCCGCCCCCAATCTATTCGCTGCCTCCTGAGTCCCAGCTGATCGGCTGGAAGGAAAAAAAACTGTTTAAACTCTTGCCAAGGGGCTTCAAAGGGCCACCCTACAGCTGATCAGTGTTAAAAGGCAGTGTGGTGGTAGACCAGTGCGGTTGAAAAACAAATGGGTAGACTGGTGCTTCCAAAAACAAATGAGTAGACTGATGCCTCCAAAAACGAATGAGTAGACTGGTGCCTCCAAAAACAAATGGATAGACCAGTGCCTCCAAAAACAAATGAGTAGACTGGAATGCTCCAAGAACAAATTGGTAGACCGGTACAGGTCTGCAAGCAGTTAAAAATCCTGGTAGACTAGTACCTCTGCTAAAATCGTAAAACGGGACAAAACTCAATTAACAACTGCCTTGCTTAACCACAGAAATATTAGGCTCGGTTGTGGTCATAAATCTAAAATTACACGTATAAAGCATTTCCTTTTAGGACAATGCACCTCCCTGATACTCTTACTAGCTAGATCAGATGTGGAAAAACAACCAGATTTGCTCATTTTAATTTATTGCGCAGCTAAGTTAACAGAATCTTGCAAATCTGAAGGTGCAGTTCTCCCTTTTCTTCAGGTGGGTCTCTTCTCTTGCCCTTCCTATTATGCAGCTGAGGGCTAGGCTGCCTCTTATCTGATCTGCAACATCTCCTATTCTCCTTCCAATGTTTTTCCCCACATACTATTACACTCCTCTTCCCAAAGACAAATATTGTAGAAGAGCTATGGCATTAGGTTCACAGAATGGATATGCAAATACAAAGGAAATAGCAGGCATGTGAGCTATATACCTTCTCACAGAAAGATACAGAACCCCCACCTAGAAATCTAACTTCAGGTCCTTCAGAGTTGATAGATTAACTGGAAAACGGTTCCATAAATGCAAACACCAGCAAGGAGGTCTTGGTTGGTTATGTTCACCAACCTCATCAACAGACCAGAAAAGATGCACACGGACATCTTAAAATCAACAAATCAACCTAAACGAAAATATAATTCCATTTTAAATTCACAGTTTAGAAACTCAGCCACCCTGGCAAGAATTATCTATGAAGAAGAACTAGGACAGGAGTCTGCAACCTTAAACACTCAAAAGAGCCATTTGGACCCATTTCCCACAGAAAAGAAAACACCGGGAGTCACAAAACCCTTCCCGTGCCTGACTATTTCTTGAGCATCCACAAAACTAGCATATGTAGTTGAATTAAATGTTCTGTTTTCTTCTGAAACTTTTCTTTTCTTGGATTTATCCATGGTTCTCCTACCGGGGGTTGAAAAGCTCAATAAATCGCGTACCGGCAGGTGTCACACATTGGCGGTTGTGACGCCTATTTTGAGTGACAGAGCCGCAGCAAAGGGGTGAAAGAGCCACATGACCCCTGAACCAGGAGAACTCCAAACGTCCCTTCCAGCCCTATGATTCTAAGACACACATCTAGACATTCCTTTGGCTTCTGCTGTCATTTACACCGGTTCTTTCTCAAGCTACACGTAGAAAGCACAGGGCTCCCCCTCATGAATTCTTAGGAAAGAATTTGAAAAAGCAGCAACTTATCTCGTAGGCGAGCAGCCGCAAACAGGTTTCTATCGACACAAGAAGAGCAGAGTCCACTGTGATTTTACTGTTCAGAGCCCTAACCTTAGTAATTAGAACATAGAATAATTTATTTTTATTTATTTATTTGTTTAGATTTGTATACCGCCCTTCTCCTTGCGGACTCAGGGCGGTGAACAGCCAAATAAAATAGTACACAAAAGTTAAACAATTTCTTTAAAAAAGCAGATTTAACTTTAATAGAGTTGGGGGTCTTCTAGTCCAACAAAAGCGTGAGACCCTATACCAGTAATGGCTAACCTTTTCCGGACCGAGTGCCCAAAATGCATGCTCGTGTGTGAATGCACGCCCAAACCTCCAAAATGCAATGTGCATGTGACCCCTTTGCATGCACCCCCATGCATGATGTGTGCCCCACCCCTGTGCATGCCCACGTAGCTCCCCATATGCCCTGCCCCCCCTGCGCATGCGCGGCAGAGACCTGAAGAGTAGCCGGCCGGCCAGGAGGTACGCATTCATGTGTGGTAGAGCTGAGCTGCGGTGATGGCTCGTTTGCCCATAGAGAGGACGCTGTGTGCTACCTCTGGCACGCATGCCATAGGTTTGGCATCATGGCCCAATACTGTCGGACCGTCAGACAACTGTCTGTCTTTGCGTAGCAGTCCTATTTTCCGAAGCTAAAGGAGATGCCCAGGAATTCAGCATTGGTCGCCCAAAGCAACAACTAGATAGGAGACCATCCCTTATCTGCCATCTTGTCAGAAATGGTGTAGAGCAGAGGTGGGTTTCAGCAGGTTCTGGCCAGTTCTGGAGAACCGGTTGAAGAAATTTTGAGTAGTTCGGAGAACCGGTAAATACCACCTCTGACTGTCCCTGCCCCCATCTATTCCTTGCCTCCTGAGTCCCAGCTGATGGGGAGGAAATGGGGATTTTACAGTAACCTTCCCCTGCATTGGGGAGGGAATGGAGATTTTGCAGTATCCTTCCCCTGCCATGCCCACCAAGCCACACCCACCAAGCCACACCCAAAGAACCGGTAGTAAAAAAATTTGAAGCCAAAGTTAAAAGCATCACATCAAAGGCAAACTCCCGGTGTTTCCTTACCACCAGGTCCTCCCTTCAGTCCTGAGCAATATGAAATGCTTCCAGCCATGGAAATGTAGAATATGCATAGGATGAACGCTTACTAAGAAGTAAATTTATAATTGTACTTATACATTCGTGTAAAGATGTTTGGAAGCCATGGCCTTGTATTTGAGATGTGGAGACTCTAGAAAGAGTGCCGAGAAGAGCAACAAGGAGGATTAGGGGACTGGAGGCTAAAACATACGAAGAACGGTTGCAGGAACTGGGTATCTCCAGTCTGATGAAAAGAAGGACCAGGGGAGACATGATAGCGGTGTTCCAATATCTCAGGGGCTGCCCAAAGAAGAGGGGAGTCAAGCTATTCTCCAAAGCAACTGAGGGCAGGGCAAGAAGCAACGGGTAGAAACTAATCAAGGAGAGAAGAACTAAGGAGAAATTTCCTGATAGTTAGAACCATTAATCGGTGGAACAACTTGCCTCCAGAAGTTGTGAATGCTTCAACACTGGAAGCGAAAATAGGTTCCTGAGCTCCGTTTCTGGCTGCGAGGGCCTCCTGCAACCCTCTGCCAGTGAAAATAGAGTTTGAGAGAGCCACCCGCGGCCCTCCTGAACTCTGTTTTCACTGGCAGAGGCACCATGGGTTGCTGTTTCCAGAGTGGCCCTTTGGGCTAGATCTAAGTACCCCGTGGGCCAGATCCAGCCCCTTGGGCTTTGAGTTTGACACCCCCAATCTAGTTAAACATTAGTCCTCAATTCTGAATTGACATTTCAATATTTACATCACCATATACAAAATGTTCTTTCAGCAGCCCCTTTGGCCATAGGCAAACAACCAGCGTAGATTAAGTGTCCAACCAGCCACAAGATTTCCTGAAGGGAGCAATAGAATTCCAAAGTCTCAAGCAGGGATCATTTCCCATCATCTTTCTGCATCGAACCTTTCTCCCGGGAAGCAGCCAGGGGTTGAACTTTGAACAGCTGTAAGCAAATTCCAGACTCTGCTGCTGAGGTTTGGCTCCCCTTGGCCTGCCAAACCCCCTAGTTATCTACAGAACAAGAACACAAGTGTTGGAGAAAGAGTGTATTTCCAATTCACACTAACAAATGTTTAATCCAGCATTCTCCAGGGGCAAACAGAGGTGAGATGGGGATTACCTGGGAGCCGACATCAGATGACAAGGATTTGCCTTGTTTAATAACCAAATTAGAAGTTCAGCTGAACTTCTCCAGAATTCCTAACACCTTATAATCAAGGAACTGCAAAACTTCTAGGTTACTGATTGGACAATATTGGAAAAAAGATAGTGTACCTACTATAGAAGAATGGACCTTGAAGATGGCTAATTTTGCGGAAATGGCAAAGATTTCTGCATATTTAAAAGATAGGACCCATGAAGTTTTTACTCAAGAATGGAGGAAATGGGTGGACTATGTGCAGAAGAAATATCAAACTAAGAAGTATCAGTTAGTATTTGACTGAAAATATAGAGATTAGTTAATGTTTGGGGATAGGTAATTGGGGGAAAATTAGGACTACTTTCTTATGTATGAAGGGGGATTAATTAATTAACCTAGATAATTAGTTTCACTATATCTGCAATATTGATATGTAGGAGAATTTTAATGTTAAAAAATATTTGATAAGTTTATATACATGTTTGATTGACAGCATATATTTGATAGAATAATTTTATTTTATATAAAGAATTGTTAAATTGTTAATACAGTATATATTTGATGTAATAATCTTGTTTTACACTGGAATATTATAATATATATATGTTATATAGGGATTAGTTAATGTTTAGGGATATGTAATAAGGGGGACTAATTAGTATTCAATGTTACAATTATCTGATATGTTATTTGGATTTCACCTAAACTTTTGTTTAATGTTGATAGACATATAAGAACAATATTTTTTTTTGTAAGGGAAGCCAAGGGAGGGAAGGGAGGGGAGGGAAGGGAAGGGGTGGGGTGGGGGGAGGAGGGAAAATGGGGGGGGGGGGAAATGATACATTCTGTCCCCTGCCCAGCCCCCGGATTTTGCTGGTTCTGGGACTGCCTCTTTGCCTCGGCCTGCTAAAAAGTGTCTCTTAGAATTGGAGAAAGCAATGCTGTGTCTTTAGCCTCCAAGCTGAACAATCGGAGGCCAAGGTTTCCCAATTGTTAATGTCCATTCCCAGGACCTTTAGGTCCCTCTTGCAGATATAAATAAATAAATAAGTAATAAATAAATAAACAAACAAATAACTTTATTGTCATTGTATGTGTATACACAGTATACCCATACGACGAAATTCACTTAACACCCAAAGACCAAGTCCAACACACATAACAATCCCCAAACACACTCCCACCCACCACAATTCTCCACCCCTAAATCACCCAAACATCCACACAACAGACCAAGTAATGCTGTCCAACAGCTCACTGATAGTGGCCCCTTAGTTCATTGTTGAGTGCAATTATAGCTCTGGGATAAAAATTATTTAGAAAACATGCAATCCGAGTTTTAATTGTTCTGTATCTTCTGCCAGAAGGCAACAGTCCAAAAAGATTGTAAGCAGGATGGGAAGAGTCTGGACTGGAGGGTGAACTAAATGATGGACAATTGAGGTAACTAGGTATGTGAAGTTTAACGAAAAACAGCACTAGAGGTGACATGATAGAAGTCTTTCAATATCTGAGGGGCTGTCATAGAGAAGACGGGGTCCATGTAGTCTCCAAAGCACTGGAGGGCAGGACAAGAAACAGTGGGTAGAAGTTCATTAAAGAGAGATCCAATCTAGAACTAAGGAAAAATTTGTTGACAGTGAGAACAATTAATCGGTGGCATGGCTTGCCTTCAGAAGTTGTGAGTGCTCCATCAATGGAGTTTTTAAAGAAGACATTGGATAACCATGTATCCAGAATGGTATTGGGTCTTCTACTTGAGCAGGGGGTTGGACTTGAAGACCTAAATGGAAGAGAAGAGAAGAGAACAACAGTTGGAAGAGACCTTGTAGTTTATCTAATCCAACCCCCCTCCCAAGCAAGAGACCCTACACCATTTCTGACAAATGGCAATCCAGTCTCTCCTTGAAAGCTTCCAGTGATGAAGCTCTAACAACTTCTGAAGGCAACTTCTCTTCCATGGGTTGATTGTTCTCACTATCAGGAAATTTCCCCTTATTTCCAGGTTGAATCTCTTCTTGTTCAGTTTTCATCCATTGTTCCTTGTCTAACCTTTGGGTGCTTTGGAAAATAGCTTGACCCCCTCCTCTCTGTAACACCCGCTCAAATATTGGAAGACTGCTATCATGTCTCCACTGGTCCTTCTCTTCACTAGACTTAGCCATGCCCAGTTCCTGCAACCGTTCTTCATATGTTTTAGTCTCCAATCCCCTCATCATCTTTGTTGCTCTTCTCTGCACTCTTTTTAGAGTCTGAACACCTTTCTTATAGTGTGGAAACCAAAACTGGATGCAGAATTCTAGGTGTAATTCTAGGTGTCTTACTAAGGCTTTATAGAGTGGTAGTAGTACCTCACCTTCCAACTCTGTTATTCTGAATTCTGTATTCCTTTTGTTTTTTATTCTTATCAAACGAGTTGGCAGTTTTTTTGCCTTTAATGATTCACTTTGTAGATTCTTCCATCCCTTCTGAATTCTTTTCTGAATTTGGCCTATTGAAGGTGTTATCAGCGCACCTCCCGGATGTTTATCCAGCTCCACTGATCATTGGTCAGTGACATTCAACAGACCAAAGGTCTGGGGCTATGAGGAGCAGAGGAAACGCTTCGCCTAATCAAGATCTACTAATAGTTACTAGTAAGGTTGTCTTAGTCAGCAGTTACTGTGGGGTTCTGAGCATCCCAAATTCAGTAGGCTGCAAATTCCCAAGTCTGGCTGTCAAATCTCATAAGAATGGAGAACTCTACGCATCATGCAAAACAGAAGCTGACATTCACACTGAAGAGATTTCATATTTCTGAAGACTATGGTTTCCTTCTTCCAAATCCACTGGTAGGTACATCCTTTTGCCAAAACTAAAGGAGTGAGAAGAAGGAGAACTGGATGGAAGGAAGGAAGTTGAGGAAGTAGTCTTGCCTTTCTCATGGTTGTCAACTTCCGCTTGATGGATTTGGGCTTGCAGAGAGGCAGAATGATCTGGGATCATTCTGGGATTTGGGATTTGAATATTTAAGAGACTAAATAAGCTTCCTGATTGGGAGAAGGAGGAAGAGGAGGATTGTCTTTGTTCTCCCCCCCCCCCAAGCTTTTTTATTTTTTAAGAACTTACCAAATCATTGTGTGAATCAGTGGTGGGTTTCAAAATTTTTTACTACTGGTTCTGTGGGTGTGGCTTAGTGGGCATGGCAGGGGAAGGATACTGTAACATCTCCATTCCCACCCCTCTCCATGGGAAGGATATTGTAAAATCTCCATTCTCACCAAATGTGAGAATAATTTTCTCCCCACTCTAAGAAAGACAGATAAATAAATAGCTTCTGTCCCTGAATGAATAGACACTTGAACATACCATTCCATTGTGGTAGTGATCTGTGGAATAACATAAGGTAAGTTTTACTGGGAGAAGAAAGCTTCTTTTTCATGGATCATATTTTTCATTGATAGCACTTAAATGTCTGTAGCTATGCCTAATCTTTTGGGGCAAAAGATCTAAGGAGAGAGAACGATTGAAGACAGCAGAAATATATATATATATAATTGATATAATGTAAACGAGAATTAAGTCTGCTTCACATAGTAGTATGTTGCCCAGAGTAACTTGTTAGGTGGCCATCAGTGGTGGATTTCAAATTTTTTTTACTGCTGGTTCTGTGGCTGTGGCTTGGTGGCATGGCTTGGCTTGGTGGGCATGGCAGGGGAAGGATACTGTAAAATCTCCATTCCCACTCCATTCCAGGGGAAGGATACTCTAAAATCTCCATTCCCTTCCCACTCCAGGGGAAGATTACTACAAGATCCCCCATTTCCTCTCGATCAGCTGGAACTTGGGAGGCAGAGAATAGATGAGGGTGGGGCCAGTCAGAATTTTATACTACCGGTTCTCCGAACTAGTCAAAATTTCTGCTACCGGTTCTCCAGAACTAGTCAGAACCTGCTAAAACCCACCTCTGGTGGCTATATAAATTAGATGAATAAATAAATAAAATCAGTTACCTTAATGTCAATTATGAATATATTCCCTTTCCACGCAGTGAAAAGTTTCTTTCCATGACTCCCCAAACTTTTTGACATGTCCTTCTGTTATATCTCTTATTGAGAGTCAAGATTTTGGAAAAAGTGCAGAGAAGAGCAACCAGGATAATTAGAGGCTAAAACATGCGATGAACTGTTGCAGGAACTGGGCCTGGCTAGTCTAGTGAAGAGAAGGACCAGGGGAGACAGGATAGCAGTCTATCCAATATTTGAGGGGCTCCCACAGGGAGGAGGGGGTCAAGCTATTCTCTAAAGCACCTAAAGGCCAGACAAGGAATAATGGATGGAAATTGATCCAGGAGAGATTCAACCTAGAAATAAGGAGAATTTTCCTGACCATGAGAACAATCAACCAATGGAACAGAAAAGTTGCCTTCAGAAGTTGTGGGAGAATTTGTCTCCGGTGCATAAGCTCTCAGTGTACATGCAAGGAATAAGTGATAAATCACGATCATCATCACTGTAAAAATACATTCATCATAAATCATATGATTCAATATTTAGTGATAGTCATACAGTAGTGGCCAAAATTGTGGAAACCTTTTTGGGAAAAGTGTATTTTGGAGGTTTGATGGCTAATAACACCACTTTTTGTTTTTTCGGAGGTTCAAGATAATCCTATTCCACTGCTGGAATGACCTGAGAATAGCCCAGACCTTCACCCAACTGAAAATCTAGGGAGCCAACTAAAGAAACCTGTTAATCAGAAGCAACCCAGCAATAAAATTAAGTTAATCATTCCATCTTGGTTTCACATGATAACAGCAGCAAAATTAAAAGACTTGGTTCACTCCATGGGAAGATGTTGTAAGGCCATAATTCATGCTAAAGGTTACCCAATTAAGTATTAACTGACATGGGGATCGTTTTTGTATATCTCGTTTTTTCTACATGTTTCATTTTTTTTTATACTGTAACTGCTATTCTAATAGCAAATCCTTCATCAAAGTTATTGCATTACATTCTTGATTAAATTATCTTTCCACTGATACATAATTTTATGGTACTACTCCAAAAAAAAAAAATAGTGATGTTATTAGCTAGTTTTAGAAAATACTTTCCCCAAAAGGTTTCCACAATTTTGGCCACTACTGTAGGATACTAAATAAGTAATAACATAAACCATACTAGGACGCTAAGTAGACAATTTAAATTGTAAGATACATGCAACTAATTCAAAGCCAAGGCAACCATCCCAAGAATGAAAAAACTGGGCAAAGAGAATCCAAAAGTAAGAAACTTTCTTACTTTTCTACAACCTTTTCTATTTGATTGTCTCCAGCAAAGAGTGGTATCATAAGAAGATTTGTTTCCCATCACTTGTCAGAATGTAATTAAGATAGCAAGTTGTCTCCTCTCCAGGGAAAGTGCTCAGCGGATCAGAAAATGTATTAAATGCTGATGCAGCCAAGAAGCTGGAAAGAATTGAGAATTTCTGGCTCCGTGCTTTTGTTACAGTAAAAATGTATCCTGTTTTTTTGCAGCCATTTCTGCTTTAACCAGTCAGTTCTGATGATTAGATGGTTTATAACTGGCCACAACACCAAGGTAGCCATTTTGTGAAGAATTAAGCCCTCTGTCAGGGTGCCGATGGGTGGCCCTAATTAATTCATGAGCCTCGAGCCAAGTTTCAAAAGAAATCCAGTTATTTATTAGGAGCAACATGTCAGCGTGTACCCAAGTGAAGTCAGCTCTGCCCCACGTAATCTACAGCCAGTGGTGGGATTCAGCCAGTTCGCACCACTTCGGGAGAACTGGTTGTTAACTTTCTGAACAGTTTGGCAAACTGGTTGTTGGTAGAAATCATTAGGGCAGAGAACCGGTTGTTAAATTACTTGAATCCCATCATTGTCTACAGTCCAACTATGACCCTGATTCCCCCCTCCTCCCAGGCTGTGTCATAAATCACATTCTCCAACAGAGCACTTTTGCGGGCTGTAGAGATCACGCCTCTCCTGATGGTTCTGGTAACCTGGGATAGAGCCTTGAGTTCCAAGTCATAAAATTAGCCTTGTGAAGAAGACACAGAAGATGCTGTACTTCCTGAGAATGCTCAGGAAGATAAATCTATCTCAGCATCTGTCCTATTATCATGGAACCATTGAGAGTGTCCTGATATATGACATTCTTGCATGGTATGGGAGCAGCTCTGTAGCAGACAAAAATGCTCTATAGAGAATCATTAAAACTGCCCAGAATCTTATCGGACTCCAGCTACCAGCCCTGGATGAAATCTTCAAATCTCGCTGTTTGAGGAAGTTGCATAACATTCTCAGGGACTCTTCCCATCCTGCTTACAATCTTTTTGGACTGTTGCCTTCTGGCAGAAGATACAGAACAATTAAAACTTGGACCGCATGTCTTCTGAATAGTTTTTATCCCAGAGTTATAATTGCACTCAACAATGAACTAAGGGGCCACCATCAATGAGCTGTTGGACAGCATTACTTGGTCTGTTGTGTGGATATTTGGGTGGTTTAGGGGTGGAGAATTGTGGTGGGTGGGAGTGTGTTTGGGGACTGTTATGTGTGTTGGACCTGGCCTTTGGGTGTTAAGTGAATTTCATCGTATGGGTATACTGTGTATACACGTACAATGACAATAAAGTTGTTGTTGTTGTTGTTGTTGTTATTGTTGTTGTTGTTGTTGTTGTTATTATTATTATTATTCTTATTATTATTATAAATTCCTTGAATTTCTCCAGCCTAGAATGATTTCCAAAGTCGGTCCTCTTGCACAAACATCACAACAGCAGCCACAAGTACTATACTTAAATAAGAAATGTCACACAAGCTTTCCGTTGTCGCCTCGGGGAAAGGGAGGGGGGGCGGGAATATCGAAAATACAAGAGTTTGATAATCTGGCACCTTCCATTCTTAGAGACGTGTCTAGACTTCCTTTTCAGAAGGCGAGAAATGTCCTTTTTACATCTCTCATACTGCAAGGTTTGAGATTTGCCATCCCAGATTTTAACTTTTAATTTTATTTTTTTTTTGTATTTTGATAATAATAATAATAAAAAAAAAAACACTGAAGAAGCTGGAGCTGCTGCAACTCAAGAAAAACACGATCAGAACTATTTTGTTTAGTGTTGTGGACAAGGAAAAAAATACCTCTCTTGTTTTCTTTCAATACAGTAATCGACTGTTTTGTATACTTGTTATCATTTCAACAAACGAGCACTGTAATTAAAGCTATTGGAATAAAAATCTCTTAACTATTAAAAAAAAAGAAAGAAAAGTATGTGTGAAATGTGCTTCTGGTTGTAACTGCCTTGCTGCTCCATCAGTTTTACCCCCATCCTGCCTATGGCAACTCGAGAGCAGGCCAGGAATGCTTTATTAATTAACATCTTCCCCATGACAATGTAGTTTGACAGCCTGTTTTGGGTTCTCTCAAAGTTCTAGTTCCCCATTTGATCTCAAATAAGGAAGTAAACAGATCAAATGATTCCTGATCTTTCTGATCAGTCATGATCTAGTGAATTGATTGCAATTCACCAGTCATGAAGTGAAGCCTGAGAATTGCTTCAGACAGGTAGTAAAACATGGAGATCAGTCATGTCCTTCATGGATAATCATATCTTGTGGTTGGATAACTTCACTTGCTGATGCTACTGGTCTTTCTAGCTGGTGCAGCTGGGAATTAAGCAACTATTGGAGAACTCCAAGTTCTTGATTTCTCCATTTTGAGGATGATCATTCCTTTTAGAGATTCTTTTTCAGTAAAAGGGTGGAGAAACTGCACCAAACTATCCTTCTCAGCATCCTAAGCCAGTGTTCACAGGAGGCATTGAATTCTGGGAACTGTAATCTCACAATGACTAAGGATAATGAGTTCTCCATATCCAACCTCATCGGTACAATTCATAGGTACATTTATTTTATATAATAACAATTCTTTTTTTGGTCTTTCTTTTTAAGAAAGAACTTCCTCCTTTCTACAGTCCATGGATGGAGATTGGTCACAGGTTGGCTTACTTGATTGAGAGTCATCAACTACGTTCCCAGGTCAAAAAGGTACTGAAATTCATTTTCACGCATGACATTTAGTCAATGAGATCCCACATTGTGCTTCTTGATGCCCTAGGACAGGGGTCTCCAACTGTGGCAACTTGAAGACTTGTGGACTTCAACTCTGGGAGTTGAAGTCCACAACTCCCAGAGTGGACTTCAACTCTGGGAGTTGAAGTCCACAAGTCTTCAAGTTGCCAAGGTTGGCAACTTTTCTCGCCGAGGAATTCTGGGAGTTGAAACCCACAAGTCTTAAAGGTTGCTGGCCGAGAATTCTGGGAGTTGAAGTCCATAAGCCTTAAAGTTGCCAAGGTTGGCAACTTTGCTGGCCAAGGAATTCTGGGAGTTGAAGTCCACAAGTCTTAAAGTTGCCAAGGTTGACAACTTTGCTTCCCGAGGAATTCTGGGAGTTGAAGTCCACAAGTCTTCAAGTTGACAAGGTTGGAGACCCCTGCTCTAGGAAGCCAGTTTCCCTTCTTTATTGCATGCTGGAGGAATGAATGCTAGCTTTCCTATCAGCTTCGTCTTTGAGTTGAGACGTCCACTTTTTACTTTTTAAAACACCATGGGCCATTTGTGTGCTTATTCTCTCAGTGTTCGCCTTATTGATTAAAAAATAGAATATGAGTTGGCAGGAGATATTTGATTTTGAAGTGTGAGGCAGGACAAAGAAAGAGGAAGAGAACAAATTTTTTTGCAAACTGCTGGGAAGATAAACAAAACATGAACTCTATAAAAATACACCTATAATAGTGAACTTTCTGTTTTTTTCCTCTGCAATGCTGCAAACATTCCTGTAGATGGCACTTGTTCCACAGAAGAGAAAATAATGTTGCTTAGATTTCATATTTAAAATCTGCTTTCTGTTTCTATGCAATACTGTAATTTACAAGTAATAAATGACACATCAAAAGACAAAAGAGAAAGTAATAAAAACAAAATGGTGCAAAAAAAGAAAAAGAAAACCAAATTTAAGAACTATATCGATCAATTGATATAGATAGATAGATGACAGCTAGATAAATTGATATAGATAGATAGATAGATAGATAGATAGATAGATAGATAGATAGATAGATATAGATAGATAGAATAACAGAGTTGGAAGGGACCTTGGAGGTCTTCTAGTCCAACCCCCTGCTCAGGGGTCAGCAATCTGCAGCTCTGGAGCCACTGTGGCTCTTTCCTCCCTCCGCTGTGGCTCCCTGCCTCTCAAAATATGTGTCACAATCGCCAATGTGTGACACCCACTGGCAAGTGATTTACTGAGTTTTTCAACCCCCAGTAGGCCAACCATGGATAAATCCAAGAAAAGAAAAATTTCAGAAGAAAACAGAACATTTAATTCAACTACATATGCTAGTTTTGTGGCCGCTCAAGAAATAGTGAGGCACGGGAAGGATTTTGTGGCTCCCGGTGTTTTCTTTTCTGTGGGTCCAAACGGCACTTTGAGTGTTTAAGGTTGCAGATCCCTGTTATATACCATTTCAGACAAATGATTATCCAATCTCTTTCTTAAAAACCTCCAGTGTTGGAGCATATAAATATTTCCAACTTTCTTGCCAGCAGATAGTTACAACATTTTACAAATATTTTAAAAAATCTCCTGATTTAGTCTCCAAATTTCCTAATCTTCAAATCCATAAATCATCAATTCCTTTTTTTCGTGCATAAGAGGTTTCCAGTCTTTCCCCCAAATTTTTTTTGGTTATGTGTTCTTTGACCAAATTAGTCCGCTTAGCCATTTTTGCAAATTCTGACATGCCTTCCTTTCAAAATAGACTGGTAACAATTAATGTAAAGAACAAGAATCTAGGACTTCTGATCAATAATATTGATGAGAAGGAATGATAAGGGTAAAACAGTTCCAGCAAACATCCTTCTTTAAACAAGGCAATGTGGTACGGCATAACTCTTGTCCATTTATTCTCGGTTTTTCTGTGTTAGGGACTAGAAGCTTGCTTTTCGTGAAGCAATAGCAGTAGCATTTGTAGGATTTGTAGCAGGCGGATAAACCATACTTAATGAGCAGTCCTTAATGGAGAGGAGTAAGTAGTGCGGTAACCCTAACTAAATTCTAGCAATACCTCATTACTGTTTTATAGTGTTATTCCTAACGGTGTGAAAAATAACCCTCATATCCACGTAGCTGAACTGGGAACCACATATAAACAAGCCACATTTGAAGTTACCTTATTAATTTTTTTAATAGACCATATTCAGGAGCTATAGTGGTGCAGTGATTAGAATGCACCCCTGTATTGAGTTAACCATTGCAGGCTAACTCTGCCCACTGCCGGCAGTTCGAAACACAGTGTGACATACAGTCATAAGCAGTAGTGAAATCCAATTTTTTTTTACTACCGGTTCTGTGGGCGTGGCTTGGTGGGCGTGGCAGGGGAAAGATACTGCAAAATCCCCATTCCCCCCTCGCTCCTCGGGGAAGGTTATTGCAAAATCTCCATTCCCACCCCACTCTGGGGCCAGCCAGAGGTGGTTTTTGCCGGTTCTCCGAACTACTCAAAATTTCCGCTACCGGTTCTCCAGAACCTGTCAGAACCTGCTGGATTTTACCCCTGGTCATAAGTCACTTTTTCCAGTGCTGTTGTAACTTTGAATGGTCACTAAATGAATTATTGTTATGTCGAGGACTACCCGTGCAGCAATCTCTGCTGTACACTTCCCTTCCTCTATGTTTCTTCCCTTTTCAACTATTCTTAAGGGAAGCGTTCGATAATGAGGTGTGATCAGTGGTTTGCATTCTACTGCTCGATGTATGAGGGCTGATTTACACACCAACATCTTCACTCAAAGCTGCAGAAATCGAGTGCTAAATGCGCAAGCTTGTGGCTTCCTAGCCCTCGGCTGTTGCGTTGTGATGCGCTGGAGAAGAATGAGAGTCTTGCAGGCGTTATGTCGGAATGAAAGAGGCAAACTTATCAAAGTTAAATAGAAATGGAATGAGTTTATTGATCGGAGCCTGTATTCCACTGGAGATTTCAGACAAGTATTCAATTGTGTTAAAAAGAGTTCAGATGATATGAAAAACTGCTTTTATGTGTTTGTTCTTCATGGAATAGTCTTTAGTGGAAGGAAGGAAGGAAGGAAGGAAGGAAGGAAGGAAGGAAGGAGGGAAGAAAGGAGAAGGAAGAAGGAAAGGGAAGGAAGGAAAGAAGGAAGAAAGGAAGAAGGGAAAGAAAGGAAGGGAAGAAAGGAGAAGGAAGAAGGAAAGGGAAGGCAGGAAGGAAGGAAGAAGGGAAGGAAAGGAAAGGAAGGGAAGAAAGGAGAAGGAAGAAGGGAAGGGAAGGAAGGGAAGTAGGAAGAAGAGAAGGAGAAGGTAGAAGGGAAGAAAGGAAGAAGGGAAGGAAAGGAAGGAAAGGAGAAGGAAGAACAGAAGAAAGGAAGGTAGGAAGGAAGCAAGAAGGAAAGGAAGGAAAGGATGGAAGGAAGAAAAGGAAGGAAAGGAAGGAGAAGAAAGAAGGGAAGGAAAGGGAGGAAAGGAAGGAAGGAATTATTGGAGGCTTTCAAGAAGAGACTGGACAGCCATTTGTCTGAAATGGTATAGGGTCTCCTGCTTGGGTGAGGGGTTGGAGAAGAAGACCTCCAAGGTCCCTCCCAACTCTATTATTCTACATTCTATGAGGGAGGGAGACCAGGTGTGTGTGTAAAAGACCCATTAATTACAATATTGTTTTTTCTAAAAGCTTTTCTGTTTCAACAGATGCCTCTACTCAGTTGCCAGTACCTCCAAGGCCACCGAGAACTCTATTTGGCCCACCTGGTCCTCAGTTTCATCACAATGGGCTACGTCTGGCAAGAAGGTGAAAAAGAGGTCCCTAAGGTATTAGTCCATACTTGAAAATGTTGGTCTTTCTGAAGCGTGACGTGGCCCAGCGGTCCCTGCAGAAAACCAGGAGGATGCAGAGGGTAAACCCAGATTCAATGATGCCACCGTGCAAATGCCATAGTTAAATAATGCCGGTTGCCAAGTGCCCAAATTTTGATCCTGGGACTGTGCGGATGCTACAACAGTCATAGGTGCGAGGAGCAGTTATAAGTCACTTTTTTGTTGTAACTTTGAATGGGTGCGAAACGAATGGTTCTAAGTTAAGGTCTACTTGTAGTCTTCTTCAGTGCCTTGAGTATAACAACGATGGGGTAACATTGAGCAATAGGGACTTACAAAGCTTTCTACGTCTTGTCCCAAAGGTGCTTTTTTCAGAAGACAACTGGACTTTCTTGTTTTTTCTTTTGAAGACGTTTTGCTTTTCATCCAAGAAGCTTCTTCAGTTCTGACTGGATGGTGGGGAATGGAAGGATTTATACTCCTTGCAGACAGTTGGCCATTTGCATCCTTTTAGAGGGTCCTTGAAGTCCTTGGAGGTTTATCTGTGTCCTCAGGGTCACTTGAGGGTGTGTGGAGCAGGGATGAAATCCTACTGGTTCAGTCCGGTTCGAATGAACTGCTAGGGATTATTGGCATCAGTTCACCGAACTGGTAATAATCACCCCTCGTTGGCCCAACTCACGCCTGGCTGGTCGCCGTTCACCTCTTCTGCTCGATATTCCAGAGAATTCAATATTAAATGCAGCAGAGAGAATGCTAACTTTTCTCCCTCCATTCACAATGGAGCTGCTGCAGCCTGATTCTTTAAGGTAGTTCCCAGGAGGGAGGGGGCCGGGAGGGAACCATAAAGGAAGCAGCATCTCCGTTCTGAATGGAAGGAGAAAAGTTAGCATTCTCTCCGCCACAGAATTCAACATTAAATGCAGCAGAGAGAATGCTAACTTTTCTCCCTCCATTCAGAACCGAGCTGCTGCAGCCTGTCCCTTTTAAGGTAGTCCTCAGGAGGGAGGGGGATGGGGGGGGAGTAGCTGGAATGGAGCCGTTTTCGTGAAAGGTTGTCATCCATTCCTCAATCTCAGCACAGACTGAGAGAAGGATGGTAGGCAGGAATATTCCCCTCCCCATTTTCCTGCCATTCGCGACAAGGAGTGGCTGGGAGGGGAGGGGCTGGTGAGGAATCCCTCAATGTGAGTGATGTCAAGTTGGCCACACCCACCCAGTCACATGACCTCCCCCAACAAGCCACGCCCACAGAACCGGTAGGGGAAATTTTTTGATTTCGCCACTGGTGTGGAGTTTTCTTGGAACTGTTGAAAGGACGGTGTTGTAGATTGGCGATCGATTGGGAGGGATTCAAGAGCCTTGGTGGTGCAGTGGACTAAATGCTGTTATGTAGCACTTAGCTGCCAGTGGCCTGCAATTAGTGCGAGTTCAAATCTCACCGGGCTCAAGGTTGACTCAGCCTTCCATCCTTCCGAGGTAGGTAAATTGAGGATCCGGATTGTGGGGGCAATAAGCTGACTTTGTAGAAACACCGCTTATGGGGAGGGGGCCAAAAGCCCTAATAAGCAGGTATGTACAAAAAAATGAAGGCTATTGCTATAAGTGCATTGTAAGCCACCCTGAGTCTTTGGAGGGGAGCGGCATATAAATTGAACAAACAAACAAACAAACAAACAAATAAATAAATCTATCTCCAATCTACAACATGGTCCTTTCAACAGTTCCAAAAAGGCTCCACACCCATTTGCAAAACTCAGGTGACCCATAGGCCACAGATAAATCTCCAGGGGACCTTAATGACCCACTAAAAGGATGCCAATGTCCAGCTGTCTGCAAGGAGTATAGGTCCTTCCATTCCCCACCATCCAGTCACAGCTGAAAAAGCTTCTTGGATGAGAAGCGAAATGTCTTCAGAGAAAAACCAGAAAGTCCAGTGGCCTCCTGAAAAAGCACCTTTGGGACAACCATGTCATGGATGACTGAGAATCTCCCTAGACACTTCCTACTTCTTCTAACCATCTGGAACACTACTGAAACCCAGTAGGACACAGACTTAGGAGAGCTGGTGTTGACCTGCTGGTTTTGTCTTCCAGATCTTGCCACGAAACTTGGCCATCCCTTTTGGAGAAGTCTCTGAAATGTTAGGTCTGCCTCCGATCCTGGTCCACACGGATTTTGTTTTGGTGAACTGGAAGAAAAAAAATCCCCAGGGGTAAATCTATTGACAGTAATATCTGTGCTTAATTGTTGGAGATCAGTTGTAGCTGGAGTCATAGAATCATCAAGCTCAGGAAATCGGGAATCCAAGTGAACGTATCAGTTTATTGCATGTTAATGCTCTCTAAAAGAATCTGAACTACTAATGGTCAAAGCAAATTGGCGGTAGATAAGGGTCAGAGGAATTCAAGGCAGGCTGTAGATAAGAATCCATGGAATCTCTGGTGGGCACAAAGGGACTCGAGACTGATGACATACTTAACCCCTCCTTCAGGTTCAGTGTAGCTATCTTCTACATCAACCTTAAATGTTGAATTGTCTACTTGGGATGATTCCACCGGGACCAGTTTTTGTTAACAGGGCAACTTTTTTTTTTTAAAAAAAGCAAATGAATATAGAGTTTATTAGAATTCTAATATTAAAGAATTATATTTTAACAATAGCTTACTAGCTCTGTTAATAGACCCTATTCTAATAAATTACATTTTAAACAATCGTGGACTGTTTTAGGGGTTTTGAGAAGCCAATTAGCCAATAGTTGTCTCTTGAATAACAGAATAACAGAGTTGGATCTTGGAGCTCAAGCAGGAAATCCTATACCGGGGTGTCAAACTCGTGTTGTCATGGCGACGATGTATAGTGACTTTTCCCCTTTTCTTAAACCAGGCATGGGTGTGGCCAGCACATGACACATCTGTCCTGTGGGCTGCAAGTTTGATACCCCTGCCCTATACCATTTCATATAACACACACACACACACACAATTTTAAAATTGTATACAGGAATAACCTACTCTTTAAAAAAATGAAACCAGCTAAGTTCGCTAATTGCAAAAAAATATACTTAGAGAGAAATTTCAAAATCAATTTTAAAGTAACCTAAATGGCCAACAGTTGCAGAAATAATGGAGTGAGGCATATGGTCATCATGGCTCAGGACTGAGATGGGAAGACAGTTTGGGATGAGGGCTCTGAAGCAGTGGTGAAATCCAGTTTTTTAAACTACCGGTCCTATGGGCGTGGCTTGGTGGGTGTGGTGTGCCTTGGTGGGCGTGGCTTGGTGGGTGTAGCGGGGGAAGTATCCTGCAAAATCTCCATTCCCTCCCCACTCCTGGGGGAAGTATCCTGCAAAACCTCCATTCCCATTCCACTCCTGGGGGAAGGATACTGCAAAATCCCCAATTCCCTCCCCACTCCTGGGGGAAGGATATTGCAAAATCTCCACTCCCACCCCACTCTGGGGCCAGCCAGAAGTGGTATTTGCCGGTTCTCTGAACTGCTCAAAATTTCCGCTACCAGTTCTCCAGAACCTGTCAGAACCTGCTGGATTTCACCCCTGCTCTGAAGGGCTCGGAGATCTAGATTGCAAACATCTGGCTGATGTACTCCAGAGTTTGTAGCCTAGATCTGCTTGGCTTAACCTCTGTAGAGGAAATGCACCTGTGGGGAGGTATGTGTTGTTGTTAAAAGCCTGATGGACTTTACCCTTCAACTGATTTCATCTTTTGATTTTGCTTCCTTGGGTATGTTGGCGGATGTCACCTCAATTTCTCCAAGGCGTCTGGAAATTGAGTAAGTCTTTGAGAATCCCTGTTTCTTCTTTTGCAGGGCAAGATTGATTTAGTTATCACCTCTGGAGTCAATTTTCAGGCTGTTTGAAGTCAAACAGCCGCTGCTTTTAGGAAGACAGCTTATGTTTACATTGTTCCCAGCTCCTATTTTTGCCAGTTATGCTCCCACGGAATAGAAAACTGAGATTTAGGAGAATCATCTCTCTCCCTCAAACAGCTGCTGGGTGGTAAGTTGCAGCTCTCCTCTGAAGCACAAATGGCAAACTAACCAGAAATGGTTTGTTTAGCAAGTAAGTGCTCACCTCCTTTCCCAGGCCATTACTGGATCCCAAGGTGTTTTTCACTCTTTATTTCACGTAGCTTTGTTTTTCCTTGACTTACGATTCTTGATTGGAATTTTAATCTAGTGCAAAATTGAGATATGTCTTCAGTGGTTCTGGACCACTGTATAAGAAATTACGAAACATCATATGGCAATATGCAATGTTGTTTTTCTTGGAATTCATTGTTGGAATGTATTTTTATGCAACAGCTGCAATGGAATTCGGTCTGTAGATGGCGGTGTTTACAAGCTTGGATCTATAGTATGTACTCTATGCCAGTGATGGCTAACTTTTTTGCCATCGCGTGCCAGGAGGGGGTGGGTGGGAGGGGGTAGCACACTTGCATGCCCACACCCATAATTGTATGCAACTCATCCCCATGCATACATGCGCGACCCCCCCGCTCCCTCCCACTCCTGGCACCCGATGGCCCAGTAGGCCCATTTTTCTCTCTCTCCTGGCTCCGGAGCCTTTCTAGGAGTCTGGGGAGAGTGAAAATGGCCTTCCCTTCCCCCACCCCCCAGAAGCCTACCGGAAGTTAGCAAATGGGCCGTTTCTGGCCTCCGGAGGGCCTCCGGGGTGGGGTGTGGTGTGGCGGGGAAGGCCATTTTCGCCCTCCCCAACCTCCTAGAGAGGCTCTGGAGGCTGGAGACAGCAAAAAACAGGCCTTCTGGTCCCACCAGAAGTTGGCAAACAGGCCATTTTCAGCCTCCGAGGGGAGGGGGGAAAGGCTGTTTTCACCCTCCCCAGATTCCTAGAGAGGCTCTGGAGGCTGGGGACAGCAAAAAACGGGCCTTCCCCACCAACTCCCGAGGCCCACCGGAAGCAGGAAACAGCCTGTTTCCCTATTTCTGGTGGGCCCAGAAGGCCTGAAAATCAGCTGGTGGAGCTGAGCTCATGTGCCCACTGATATGGGCATCTGTGACATGCGTGCCATAGGTTCACCATCACGGCTCTGTGCTCTTTTGTTTCTGTTTCCTGTTACAGTTAAAATAGTTGAGCAGTAAAGCACATGGTGACTGTACTCTTTGTTTGCTCTGTGATGCTGTATATAAACTAACAATATTTCTAATAGTATTTCTAGCTGCCTCCAAATGTAATAATAAGACAGAACATCATTAAACACTTAAGGAAATGTTTGATGCTGTTTACTAGCCAGATGGCCAAATCTTAATAAAAAATGTGAGAGTTTTTATCATCAATGATCAGCAAATAACAGAGAATGCGATTTTCTTACTTTTGGGACGAATTTTGATCACCAGAATGACCCACCTGGACTGCCATATCTCCAAGAAGTTGTGTTGTTAGAATATGTTAGTTTTTATAGCTTTATTAATGAGTTGACTCTATATCAGTATAGTAGTGCCTCTACATTGTCAGCTGTAAAGCTGACAGCCCGGATTCGAGACCTGAGCTCCATGCAATGGGTGAGCTCCCATTACTTGCTTCAGCTCCTGCCACCTAGTAGTTCAAAAGCATGCAAATGCAAGTAGATTAATAGGTACCACTTTGGTAGGAAGGTAACAGCGTTCCATGTGTCTTCAGAATATATCCATGCTGGCTACATGACTATGGTAATTATCTTTGATAATTATGATTCATGGTTCACACAGTGGTTGGAATGCAGTACGGCAGGCGACTTCTGCTGGCTGCCAGCAGCTCGATTCTGACTGGTTCAAGGTTGATTCAGCCTTCCATCTTTCCAAGATTGGTAAAATGAGGACCCAGATTTTTGGGGGCAAGAGGCTGTCTCTGTAAACTGCTTAGAGAGGGCTGTAAAGCACTGTGAAGCAGTATATAAGTCTAAGTGCTATTGCTATCTGGACTATCTAAAGAAATGGTACTCAGTAGAGGAGTATCAAGAGGCTTGAGATAACTGCCAGGATGAGTCTGGTCAAACTTTTATGAACTGGCCAAGCCTTGTTGGAAGTTACAAAAATCAACAGGTAATGAAATCCTTTGGAAGCATCACATAGAAGGAGATTCTGTGCACTGTAGGTGCCTGCCTCACTTCTTCTGGACCTCCAACTGAGGTGGTGCAGTGGTTAGAGTGCTGTACTACAGCTACTTCAGCTGACTGCTAGTTCAGCAGATCAGCAAATCAAATCTCACCGGCTCAAGGTTGACTCAGCTTTCCATCCTTCTGAGGTGGGTAAAACGAGGACCCAGATTGTTGGGGGCAATATGCTATGTAGTATACTGTTGATTGTTGTAAGCCACCCAGAGTCCTTGGAGAGTGGGCAGCATAGAAATATGATTAACAACAACAACAACAACAACAACAACAACAACAACAACCTTCCCATGCCCAATAGACTGAGTTGAGAAGGTATATGCGTGAGTCGGTACTGATTTTAGTTTGGAAAGCGAGCAACTGAAGTAACAAACCTACATTGGTTTCTACAATCCCATGTCAAAGAAGGTAGTGTGGATTTTTTGAAGCTTTTTCAAATCTTGCCAAGCGGTGAACAGAAGCAACATATGAGATGCTGCGCAGCTTATAGATCTGTCGTTTTGTATGCCTTGCATTTTTTTGGAGAAACAACCCCTCCCTTGAAAGCACAAATACACACTTGTACTTCCTTTCCTAGACTTTTGATTCTGTTCTCTTCCCAGGAACTTGGAGCCCATAGTCACCTTGCCTGGAGGAACAAGCACAATTGGTTTCATTCTGGTCAGTTTCTTAACTGAGAAAGTTGCCGCACCAGGACTCAAGGTCTAGTTTTCTCCTAAATTAATGATCAATGTTTGCTTTGGTTGTTTTTGTGAGGGATCGAGGGGAATGTTCCCCAGCATTTTGGTTAAACTGAAAGCACGTTGAGTTCACCTAACAAGCTAGACTAGGTTAAAACAAGTTGGTGGCCTGTTATTTAGCAGACGGTGGGAATCCAACCAGCATGAACGTAGTCATCACATTAAGTTCTACCCAGTGGTGGGTTGCCTCCGGTTCTCACTGGTTCTATAGAACTGGTAGTAAAACTGGTGGGAGGCTCCGCCCATCAACTCTGACATCATCAAAATGCTTCTGCGCATGCGGAGAAGAGCGTGTGTGGCCCTGCTGCGAACCGGTAGTAAAGGTAAGTAGAACCCACCCCTGATTCTACCATGTTTCCCTGAAAATAAGACCCTGTCTTATATTTTTTTTAACCCTGAAATAAGCGCTTGGCCTTATTTTTGGGGAGGTCCAGGGGTGAAATCTAACAGGTTCTGACAGGTTCTGGGGAACCGGTAGTGGAAATTTTGAGTAGTTCGGAGAACTGGTAGCGGAAATTTTGAGTAGTTCAGAGAACCGGTAGCGGAAATTTTGAGTAGTTCGGAGAACCGGTAGCGGAAATTTTGAGTAGTTCAGAGAACCGGTAGTGGAAATTTTGAGTAGTTCGGAGAACCGGTAGCGGAAATTTTGAGTACCTGATTTCCAGCTCTGTCTCCCTAACCCTAACCAAAGTTAATGGTGGGGACCGGCTGCGCATGCATTTAAATATTTTTGGGGAGGGCTTATTTTTCAGGTGGGGCAGGCTTATTTTAGTGCATGCACTCAAAAGCCCGACTAGGCTTATCATCAGGGGAGGTCTTATTTTCGGGGAAACAGGGTAATACAGGGGTGTCAGACTCAATTTCATTGAGGGCTGCATCAGGCTTGTATTTAACCTGGGGGGGGGGGTTGGGGTGGGCATGGATGGAGTGGGCATGGCCAGCTCGATGTCACTTGTGTCGGGGAGCCTGTGGTAGCCCAAACGCTCTGCCAGTGAAATCAGGCTCCCGAGCTCCGTTTTCAGCTCTGACGGCCTCTTGCAATTCCTCTGCCAGCAGAAATGGAGCTCGGGAGATGCCAGATCTAAGTACCCTGCAGAACGTATCCGGCCCACGGACCTTTATTTTTATTTTTTATTTTTATTTATTTGATTTTTATACCGCCCTTCTCCAGCAGGACTCAGGGCGGTGAGTTTGACACCCCTTGAGTTTGACACCCCTGATCTAACCTTGACAAATTGAGGAGGCACAGCATGTTCTGTGAACAAAGCAAAATGTGCTTTGTTCATCCTTCTTTACAGGATATGACTCCAGCTACAGCTCACACGATAGAAACCTTGACTTCTGGGAACAAACGAAGTAGAATTCTGCCTACGCTAGGCATCATAAACGCATTTCTATGGGTGATCTGTAAAATGACTCAACACGTTAAAAAAAATAAGAAGAAGAAAGTCACCAGCAAAATGGAAAGCTATAACGAAGCCAATGGATTCCTGCAAAGGCAGTTCAGAATTGCTGGGAATAGAATGGCCTGTAAGTTTTAAACACAGCTCTCTTGTTTTCGGCAGGCTATCGCCAAGGCTGTGAATGGACTTCTTCAGCCAGATGACAAAATCCTGGCTGAAGCATTGCAAGAAGTGACAAACACCGTTCAAGAAATGACCAAAACTCTGAAGAAAATGCATGGTAAGCCTGCAAGCCACATACACTTAAATATAGACAGAGTGTAAAGGGACATTGGAGGTCTTCTAGTCCAACCCTCTGTGGAGCAGGAGGCTTTATACCATTCCAGATTGGCTGTCCAATCTCTTCTTCGTGAATTGGCAATAAAAAAAAATAATCCATATTTAGAATTTTTTTTATTTAGACTTCTATACCGTTTAATAGTGCTTTACAGCCCTCTCTAAGCGGTTTACAAAGTTAACATATAGCATATTGCATATTAGCATATTGCATTAGCATTAGCATATTGCCCCTGACAATCTGGGTCCTCATTTTACCCACCTCGGAAGGATGGAAGGCTGAATCAACCTTGAGCCGGTGAGATTTGATCTGCTGATTTGCTGAACTAGCAATCAGCTGAAGTAGCTGCACTCTAACCACTGCTCCACCTCGGCTCGCTAAGAGAATATTAATGTTTTATTCTTTACAGTTCATCGATTAAGTCTGCACATTCTTCTTTGCAATTGATTGGGTGCTTTCGGAACGATTCTTTAAAAATATATCAGAGGCACAAAGAAGGTTTAGCATTCAATTCAAGGTAATGTTAGAAAGAAGTTGATACAAAAAAGAGGCAGATATTCCAAGTCCAGCACACACTGGTCCACAACTTTCTGCAAATCTTTATCATTGATTTGTTTGTTCATGTCTTCTTCAGTAGAATGTGTCCCCTCTGATATGTACTTATATAGGAATAGCACTTAGATTTATATACTGTTTCACGGTGCTTCACAACTCTTTCGAAGCAGTTTACAGAATCAACAATCTTGCCCCCAACAATCTGGGTCCTCCTTTTACCCACCTTGGAAGGATGGAAGGCTGAGTCAACCTTCAGCTGGTCATGATCGAACTGCTGGCAGTGGGCAGAATTAGCCTGCAATACAGCATTCTAACCACTGCACCACTGTGGCAAGAAAGAAGAAGGAAGGAAGGAAGGAAGGAAGGAAGGAGTGAAGGAAGGAAGGAGAGAGAGAGAAAGGGGGAAAGAAGAAGGGAGGGAGGGAGGAAGTGAGTAGCAATAGCACTTAGACTTATATACCACTTCACAGTGCTTTACAGCCCTCTCTAATTAGTTTCAGAGTCAGCCCATTGCCCCCAAACGTTTTACCAACCTTGGAAGGATGGAAGTCTGAGTCAACCTTCAGTCTGTCACAATCGAACTGCTGGCAGTGGGCAGAATTAGCCTGCAATACTGCATTCTAACCACTGTGCCACCATGTTAAGAAAGAAGAAGGAAGGAAAGAAGGAAGGAAGGAAGGAAGGAAAGAAGGAAGGAAGGAAGGAAAATAGCAATAGCACTTAGACTTATATACCGCTTCACAGTGCTTTCCAGCCCCTCTCTAAGCAGTTTACAGAGTCAGCATATTGCTCCCAACAATCTGGGCCCTCGTTCTACTGACTTTGGAAGGATGGAAGGCTGAGTCAAACTTGAGCCAGTCATTACATTTAAAAAAAAGATGTTGAGACTTTGGAAAAAGTGCAAAGAAGAGCAATTAAGATGATTAAAGGCCTGGAGACTTTGAGTATTTGAGAGGTTGCCACAAAGAAGAGAGGGGTCAAACTATTCTCCAAAGCACTAGGAGGAAGGACAAGAAACAATGGGTGGAAACTAATCAAGGAGACAATTAACCTGGAATTAAGGAGAAACTTCCTAACAATGAGGACAATTAACTAGTGGAACAGCTTCCCTCCAGGAGTTGGGGGTGCTTCATCATTGGATGTTATAAAGGAGAAACTGGACAGTCATTGTCTGAAATGGTATAGGGCAGGGAGTTGGACCAGATGATCTACAAGGTCCCATCCAGCCCTATTCTGATTGAGGATCGAACTCCTGGCAGGCAGCAGAATTAGCCTGCAATGCTGCATTCTAACCACTGTGTCACCATGGCTTACATAAACTTATGTAAGACTCTTGTGTTTTGATTTTTTTTTTAAAAAAAGATGCAATCAAAATTGTCTTAATCTTAAAGGGCTAAGGTAAAGGTAAAGGGTTCCCATTGCACATGTGTGCTAGTCGTTCCCGACTCTAGGGGGCGGTGCTCATCTCCGTTTCAAAGCCAAAGAGCCAGCGCTGTCCAAAGACGTCTCCATGGTCATGTGGCTGGCATGATTCAACACCAAAGGTGCACAGAACGCCGTTATCTTCCCACCAAAGGGGGTCCCTATTTTTCTACTTGCCTTTTTTATGTGCTTTCGAACTGGTAGGTCGGCAGAAGCTGGGACAAGTACCGGGAGCTCACCCCATTACGTGGCACTAGGGATTCGAGCCGCTGAACTGCCGAGCTTTTGATCGACAAGCTCAGCATCTTAGCCACTGAGCCACCATGTCCCCCATCTTAATCTTAAACCAGAATGGAATAGAATAGAATCATAAATGTGGAATGGAATGGAATGGAATGGAATAGAATCATAATGCTTAACGCATTGTAAGCCACCCTGAGTCTCCGGAGAAGGGCGGCATATAAATCAAATTAAAAAAAAAATGGAATGGAATGGAATGGAACGGAACGGAACGGAACGGAACGGAACGGAACGGAACGGAACAGAACAGAACAGAACAGAACAGAACAGAACAGAACAGAACAGAACAGAACAGAACAGAACAGAATAGAATAATAAATATGGAATGGAACGGAACGGAACGGAACGGAACAGAACAGAACAGAACAGAACAGAACAGAACAGAACAGAACAGAACAGAACAGAACAGAACAGAATAATAAATATGGAATGGCATGGAATGGCATGGCATGGCATGGCATGGCATGGAATAGAATAGAATAGAATAGAATAGAATAGAATAGAATAGAATAGAATAGAATAGAATAGAATAGAATAGAATAGAATAGAATAATAAATATGGAATGGAATGGAAAGGAAAGGAAAGGAATAGAATAGAATAGAATAGAATAGAATGGAATGGAATGGAATGGAAGGGAAAGGAATAGAATAGAATAGAATAGAATAGAATAGAATAGAATAGAATAGAATAGAATAGAATAGAATAGAATAGCATACCTAAGAGAGAAAAAAAATGTAGCTCATGGATTCTAATGGCACCTGAACTGCGCAGGGATAATTTTAGTAATAAAATCGTTTTGCTGAATCTACCCTCCAGGGTTGCTTAGGGAAGAGCACTAGAAAGATCTCTAGACAAAGAGCATCCGTATTTGTGACAGCAAAGAGAGTAAATCTTTAACGCTGGAAAAGAGCCTTTGAATTTCCCTCCGTGCTTGACAGATCTCAGCGGCTTCTGAATCCCAGTATTGTGGCTCAATATTGTTGATTCATTGCTTGGTTATTTTCTTGGCCTTTTGCAAGCCTTGATATCAACAAAAGCCTCTGAGGTTGTAAGATTTACCCATCATTTAGTTCTGTAATTATCTCTTGCGCTTAGTGGAAGCAACCCCACTGGGGCTAGAAGGGAGGCTTAGCCAAACGAATAGAATTGATTTTCAAACATTGGCCTCTCTCCTAGGCAGTCCTGCCTTCCAATCTCGGTGCTGCGTTTGGTTCACATCTCAAGGTCAATAAATAAATAAAAATCTTAAAAAGGCAGAGTGCTCCATTTCTCACAGGGAGCAGAACCGGAAACAAGTCATAGTTGTACCTTGTAGAAAAGGAGCGACAGATTTTTGCATTGAATCATATAACATCATCCTCATCTTCATTTTAATGAACCCATAATCCCTTGCGGGGTGGAGTCTGGGCAACTGAATGGAGATAGCAGAGTGTTTTAAGGGCCAGATGCCCTTCCTGTCACCAATGCAGAGTTTTGTTCAGCAGATATATCCTCATTGTGCCCAGAAAGAGAAATATCAGCCTCTATCTGTTGTGGCTCCGTTGCCTGAGCCTGCGTCATCAGCAGGGGAGGACTCTGAGAGTGAGGGAGAGGAGTTGGCAAGACCTCCTTCTCCAGGACTCTCCTCTCTGGCAATGCCTCCGGAGGACACCGAAGGGCAGGAGATAGGCCCAGAGCCAAGCTCGTCCCCGCAGCCACAGGAGGACATTGATGAGGGGAGTGAGTTTTGGTTGGATCCTCGCCAGCGTTGGAGAGACAGGAGAGCCCAGCAGAGGAAAAGGCGTGGTCGTGATTAGCTGGTGGACCACGCCTCCCAGACTATATAAGAGAGGGATTGCAGCCATCTCTTTGTGACGAACAAAACAAAGATTCATGGATCCCGGTTTTGAATCGGCCCTGCGTCTCAGCTTTGGTGGTGTGTATGTGACTGACCTATTAATAAAGACGTTGGCAAGCAGCTGCGGATTGCTGCCAACTTTTGTTATCAGCTTACTTGGTTGCCTGCCAGTTCATTAGACTCTGATTGTCTGAGGGGAGGTTATTTCTGGGATCGGGGCCAGAACACTATCTAGGATTGAATAATAATATAACAGAATATAGTATAACAGAACAGAACAGAATGGAACAGAACAGAACAGAACAGAATAATATAAATAATATATGTTACATTCATACTTAACCTTGCACTTATTTTAAGTATATCCGGCATACTGATCCAATCTTTATGTGCTCTTGATTCCTAGATTACGTTGATCCTTCAGTCTTTTATGGAGTGACGAGGATATTTTTTTCTGGGTAAGTACAGCTATATTCCTTTGGCTTTAAAAGTATCTTCCAAGCAGAACCACAGAAAGAGAAGCAACTGTTGATACTGAGAAAACCCACAATGCCAACTGAATTGGGAGCTTTCCTTGTTCTCCAAGGATTGACCCAAACATCTGTACCGATTAGACGTGGCAAACAAGGGATCTTTCTACCATTTTCCTTTGAGATGTACTATTTCTTTTCACAATTTTCAGAGCATTTATTCTCAAGTGATACATATGGCTCTTATCTATTTGGGAGGGGTATTTTAGGATTAAACATCCTTCCTTCTTCCTTGCGTCCTCCCTCCTTCCTTCTTTCCCCCTTTCTCTCTCTCTCTCTCCTTCCTTCCTCCCTCCCTTCTTCTTTCCCCCTTTCTCTCTCTCCTTCCTTCCTTCCTCCCTTCCTCCCTCCCTCCCTTCTTCTTTCCCCTTTCTCTCTCTCTCTCTCTCTCTCTCTCTCTCTCTCTCTCTCCTTCCTTCCTTCCTTCCTTCCTGTTTGGGAGGGGTGTCTCGGGGCTAAACTTTCTCCCTCCCTCCTCCCTTCTTTCCCTCTTTCTCTCTCCTTCCTTCCTTCCTCCCTCCCTCCCTTCTTTCCCCGTCTCTCCTTCCTTCCTTCCTTCCTTCCTTCCTTCCTTCCTTCCTTCCTTCCTTCCTTCCTTCCTTCCTTCCTTCCTCTTTGGGAGGGGTATTTTAGGACTAAACATCATTCCTCCTTCCCTCCCTCCCTCCCTCCCTCCCTCCCTCCCTCCCTCCCTCCCTCCCTCCCTCCCTCCTTCCTTCCTTCCTTCCTTCCTTCCTTCCTTCCTTCCTTCCTTCCTTCCTTCCTTCCTTCCCCCATTCCCTTTTCTCCCTCCCTCCTTCTCTTTTCTTCTTGAGCAACCATTCATCTCACCCAATCCTTTGGTCTGCATTTTCCATTCACATATATGTTTTCATACCCCATGATGTCAACTCTCCCCAAACCACCATCCTTCAGCGTGAGAGGACACATTTCAGCACAAAGGCTGCCTTCATTTGTTGCTCCCCTTCGAACATGTGAACTGTGCAGAATCTGCATCGGAATCTGAATTAGACGAGTGCCTTCCTGACCTCTTCGACTGCTTCATGTTGCTTTGAGAAAGCGCCTGGATCATAAACGAAGGAGGAGAAGGGATGAATCCAACCCCTGATCAGCCCATCCTCAATCCAAATCTTTATGGCCCCTTCTCTTGCACTAAGCATGCCAAGGGAGGGCTTGTTAATCTCTTCCTTAATGTTTGGTTTCCCAAGGCCACATCAGCTAATTGTGTTGCCTTCACTTAATCAAGGTCCCTCATTAAACCTTCATTAAAATTCGGATGTGTTGAAGCAGTGAGGGGAAGAAATGATACTTAGAAGGAAGTGGAACTTGACTATAAAGCAAAATTTTCCCCTGGGCATTGCAGAATCCCTAAATGACTACAAAGGGAACTTGTTGCTTAGATCACCAGTGTAAAAATAGGTTACGAGACACCCTTTGTGACTGTCACAAAATGAGGCTTCTGGTTTAACAGTAGCAGCTGAAACGCTGAACGAACGTGAGGAAAAAAAAAACCCCTAGATTTATTTTAGACTGAGACCTCAGCAAAAACAATGGATTAGCCTGTCACCCCAGGTGACTTCAGTTGTCAGATTCTCTTTGTCTAAACCCAAATAAAATTGCAGTGTTTGCAAGATGTAGTAAAAGAATATCAAGCTGTGGCAATCACAGTGGTGTGACCAAAGCTCTGGTCGTACCATTAGGTCCACCATCAACTTGACTTTTTAAAAAACATTTTGTGCAGACACACTTGAAAAATTGTGTTTGCCTGCGTTCAACAGCAATGTTTGATAAGTAGTTGGTTTTTTAAAAAAATAATTTTTATTGAGTATTTTACATTTTAAAACCAAACACACAATAGCAAAAGAAATCAAGAGACAAAAACAAAAAAAACCCCAAAACACACGTACACCAGACTTTAAAATACAATACTAACAACAGATATATACAATTTCACAACTTTCTGCCTCGACTTTTGTCTTTACTCTTAGCTTTTATCCTCCCGCTCCTTCTCTTTATTTTTAAATATTCATAATTAATTGTTTTGTTAGCAGGATCATTATTTACATTTAATAAGAGCCTGGTGGCGTGGCAGACTAAAGCCTGTTATTATTAACATTCAGCTGCCTGCAATTACTGTAAGTTCGAATCTCACCAGGCTCAAGGTTGACTCAGCCTTCCATCCTTTCTAAAGGTAGGTAAATTGAGGACCCAGTTTGTGGGGGCAATAAGCTGACTTTGTATAAATATACAAAAGTATGAAGGCTATTGCTTAACGCATTGTAAGCCTCCCTGAGTCTCTGGAGAAGGGTGGCATATAAATCAAATTTTTTTAAAAAGTAGTTGTATCGTTAGGAGAACAGTGGCCCATTTGGAAGGAGGATTTGTCTATGTGTTTTGTGTAAAAACTGAAATAGGTGTATTCAAGGTTATGGAGGATTAAAGCATCCATGTTGCTTTCCCCCCAAATAGAAGTAGCCCAAATTTGAAGGCGTATAATGAAAGGGATAAAATGCATGCCTTAAATATCACAAAATTCTGCCAAGCGCTATCAACCACCCAGATCCACAAAGTAGGCAGAAAAGTTGGATCTTGTCTTCTCCCAAAGGTGCTTTTTTAGGAGACAACTGGACTTTCTTGGTTTTTTTCTTTTTTTCTTCTCATCCCAGAAGCTTCTTCAGCTCTGAGACAGGATGGTGGGGAATGGAAGGATTGATATTCCTTGCAGACAGCTGGTCATTTGCATCCTTTTAGAGGGTCCTTGAAGCCCTTGGAGGTTTATCTGTGTCCTCAGGGTCACCTGAGTGGTGCAAATGGGTGTGGATATACCCACTTGCACTACAACTGAACATAAACTTGCATGCAACCTCAACAACTCTCTAATGACCAGCTATCTGCAAGGAATATAAATCCTTCCATTCTCCACTGTCCTGTCTCAGAGCTGAATGAGCTTCTTGGATGAGAAGCAAAACGTCTTTTAAAAAAAACAACCCAAGAAAATCCGGTGGCCTCCTGAAAAAGTATCTTTGGGACAACCATGACTTGGACAACTGAGAGCCTTCTCCATTTCTGTTCTAGGGGCTCAGAGATTGGGTGGCCATGAAGGCCCACCAGCCTTGAGCTGTCACTCTCTGCCTTATCTTTAAATAGCAAAGAAACTCGCCTCTGAGCATCAGAAATAAAAGGAGTGTCTTCAGCTCATCCATGAACTTTATGACGATTGCTGATTGGCATTGAAGAGATGGAGAACGTAGGCCCCCAATGGGTTTCTTCTCTCTCATTCACTCACTTCTCGCACAATAACGTCTGAACAGAGGCTGTGTGCATTCACAGTACGTGGCACATCTCCTCCATGGTTACCTGTTGTTGGGCAAAGAGGCGTTGGCATACCAAATGGAACCTCGTCGCCTCTTGTAAAGGGCCCCGTTGCTTGGAGAAATGCCTCCCTGCAACTCAGGTTTTCTGAGCAGCTGCTAGGAAGGCAGCTTATGTTTTTGCTCTGTGTGAGCATTTGAATAAAAGGGCAGCCTAAAAATAGAGCGGCTTGCTTCCCTGGTGCTTCGGTAACATCTGGCAAGGAGGGCAGGTGGCACAGGTCAGCTAATGAGCTGCACACACAGCTTGAGTCTCTGTGAGCACCAGCTTACTCTGCAGTTGATCCGTGGCTCTTGAAATGCATCAGTTGGCAGAGGAATTGGGGGCTCTGAAGTTGCCACCCTCCTCCTCCTCCTCCTTTTGCTTCTTCCTCCTCTTATCTTCCTCCTCCCCCTCTCCTCCTCCTCCTCCTCCCCCCCCCTCCTCCTCCTTTTGCTTCTTCCTCCTCTTACCTTCCTCCTCCCCCCTCTCCTCCTCCTCCTCCTCCTTTTGCTTCTTCCTACTCTTATCTTCCTCCTCCCCTCTCTCCTCCTCCTCCTCCTCCTCCCCCCTCCTCCTCCTCCTCCTTTTGCTTCTTCCTCCTCTTACCTTCCTCCTCCCCCTCTCCTCCTCCTCCTCCTCCTTTTGCTTCTTCTTCCTCTTACCTTCCTCCTCCCCCCCTCTCCCCCCTCCTCTCCTCCCTCCTTTTGCTTCTTCCTCCTCTTACCTTCCTCCTCCCCCTCTCCTCCTCCTCCTTTGCTTCTTCCTCTCTTATCTTCCTCCTCCCCCCCTCTCCTCCTCCTCCCTCCTCCTCCCTCCCCCCCTCCTCCTCCTTTTGCTTCTTCCTCCTCCTCCCCCCTCCTCCTCCTCCTCCTTTTGCTTCTTCCTCCTCTTACCTTCCTCCTCCCCCTCTCCTCCTCCTCCTCCTCCTCCTTTTGCTTCTTCCTCCTCTATCTTCCTCCTCCCCCCTCTCCTCCTCCTCCTCCTCCTCCTCCTCCCCCCCTCCTCCTCCTTTTGCTTCTTCCTCCTCCCCCCTCCTCCTCCTCCTCCTCCTTTTGCTTCTTCCTCCTCTTACCTTCCTCCTCCCCCTCTCCT